>JAGXJF010000517.1:0-35448 GCA_019208055.1 Stipa capillata | reverse complement strand
GGGCGAGTCCGCGGTAGGAAATCCCAGAGTTCACCGGGGGCTGGCAGTAGAACCACCGAGCGTGCCAGCCCGACCACGAAGACTTCCAGGACGAAGCAATGTACTCGTCCTTCTTCCCTTCTCGGAGACGGAATCCGGCGCCGCCGACGACTCCTGCGCCGCTGCCCTTCTGCCGGCGGAGGTTGTAGAAGTATTTCCAGAGCTCCAGGCTCGGCCTAATGCCGAGGTAGGCTTCACACAAGTGCGCGAAGACCGCCAGCATCAGGACTGAGTTCGGGTTGAGGTGAATCAACTCGATCCCGTAGTGCTGGAGCATCAGGAGGAAGAACGACAAAGGCGGGAATTGGAATCCACACCTGAAGAAGTTCGCGAAGACGATGGTCCAGTCCGTGTCGGGGCTAGGGACCGTCTCCTTCGCGGCCTCCCGATAAGGTACGAATACCTCCGGGAGAATCACCTCCTCCGCCGCCAATTTCTCAAGGGCGGAGGCGTCCATCACCGAAGCTTCGAATTCCGGAATGGCGACTGGCGCCCCCTCCGAGGCTTTCCCCGACTCCCTCTTGGGCTCGGGAGACTTCTTCGCGGCGCCCTTCTTGGTCATTTTCGATCGGAAGAGTGGGAGGCGGGGGCTTGCAGAAGCGCGAGGAAGAAGATGAAGGAAGCAAGAATGCAAGGAGGCAGGAAGGCAATGTGGGCAAAACCCCAATTCTTGGACTCCTAAAGATTTGAACGATCGCCGGGCGCGGTTCACGGCACGATCAGTTCCATCGCATTTAATGCGGACAGTTGCTTTTTTTGCGCACAGAGCACGTCGCGGGAAAAAGAGGGTCTGACAACCCATGACCCAAGGGATGGGCCAGAGAGAGAAAAGATTCTTCATCACCACGCGAATTTTCCGCCACGATGGTTCCGTTTCCTAGAAATATGCCAGGCGAACTCGTGTCCGTGATCGACGGATCAGATCAGATCAGAAAGGCATTCTGAATTTTTTCCAGGGAATTATTCCGATAAGGTTCTTGCGACTACTCGGTAGAAATTGAGTCTACTCGGAGGAGTCATCGACAAGGACTACTCGGGTCGCCTACTCGGGATTATTTCCCGACAAGGGCAGATTTCCAACAAAGCCATCTTGACCTCACTTCGCGTACTGATGGGGGGCTTGATGATGAATAGTACAGTATCCCGTATATTAGGGGTATCCGTGTATGGTTCCCCGGGGCTTTAGGAAGGTGCCACGCATCTAGTAAGGATCCCCGGGCGATAAGGTAACCTCTCAGAGGAAGGAAGACTCCCCTTAAACTAGGAAAGTCAATCCCGGCGTTTAAGGAAGCTAGAGTCCTACTCGGGCGTAAGTCCACGTCCAGTACGACCCTGGGTACCCCCTATATAAGGATGAGCGATCCCATAGGGGAGGACAGGTCAAGCCAGATCAGGACAAGGTCAAGATAGATCCAATAGATTCAACTAGTCGCAGCAGCTTAAGATCCCAGGAGGCGAAGCTCTAGAAGACCCGCAGTCTCGAAGGAGTCGAGCCCGGAGGATTAGCTAGGATTAGTCTACGATTAGGCCTAGGGTAGCCACTAACATACACCCCCATTGTAAAGCGTGTTCCCGATCAATATATAGCAACAGGATGTAGGGTTATTATCCTGAGGGAGGCCCGAACCTGTATAAAAACGGCTGTCCCCTGCTGTTAGATCTCTTGGCACTTGGGCCTTAGAGGTCCCTACCCCCCAGTAATCATGATCTCACGAGTACCGTAAGATCGCCGGTTCACCGATCGTCGACACTTCTCAAATAAGACAGTCGGAGGCTGGATAAGTATGTGACACAAAAAACTGGCTTATACATAAACGTTACCAATGACACGACCAAAACAAAAGGAAAGGGTTCCGCGCTGCATCCGTCAGGGATGCAAGGAAGACCCCTTAATGCGTTTGCAGGTGACAGGGGAAGCCACTGAGCCCCCCACCTGACCAGACCTAAGGCCCGGTCGACTAAGCTCCTCGGTTTCGTGGCAAAGTCCCCCGACCACGAGTAAAGGAAGAAGAGAAGGTGCGAATATGACTAAGCCAAAAGAACCCGCCTGCTTATCCATATCCTCGACTACTTTGAACAGAAGGCATCATGGATAGAGTGCAATGTGGTCGCCAGGAGTGAAAACGTAGAACTTACTAACTTATGTTCAGCACCCCAGCAACAAGGGAACTCAAGTTGTCGCTACGGCCACGAAAGGCTGTACGAGGACCCCTTATTGCATTTACTGATGACGAGGAGCCACGGAGCCCTCCATCCGACTAAACCTAAGGCCTGGTCAATCGTAGTCAGCGGTAAACAAGCCAACTCACAAATCCTAAGTCAGGGGAAGGGGACGTCGAGTTCGATTAAGCCTACGAAAAACCTCGTGTCTGACAAACATTCACAGAGCAGGAGAGCACAAGTCTTCAGAAAACAAAAAACACACAAATTAAGAGCACATGTTACTAATCACAGTTTGTTACAAGAGTCATTCAGAGAGTGCCTGAACCCGGTCCACAAAGGCATTGGCGGCACTCTGCATAGTACCGAGAAACATCTCTTCCTCATCCTCCGGCAGGTCAACGTCAAGGGCCTCCAGAGATAACTCCAGGTACCGACGTTTGAGGAGGGCTAAGGCGAAGGCCAGGGCATCCTGCATCCCCTGCTTAAGCTCCTCGTCGAGGAGCTTCTCAACAACGGGCTTCAGACAAGAGACAGACGCCACCAGCTCCACTAGCCGAATAGCCCCTGGAGGGCTGGGAAAGACGGTGACCCCAACTTCCACGAGCGCCCTATCGAGCGTGCGAAGAGCCTGGTCGAGGTCCTCCTCCAGCTTCCCGGTGTATGATCGACTCCGTCTTAGAGAAGACTCTGCCTCGGAGAGGCGGGCCTTCACTTCTTGGAGCTCAGCCGCGTCCTTCGCCCGCTGCCGCTCGGATTCCGCGAGGCGCTTCTCCAGTGCCTCCTTCTCCGCTCGCCACCTTCCAGATTCCTCGAGTCACTCCTTCAGCTCCTCGTTCTCTGCCCGGTGCACCTCCAGCTCGATCTACGCCCTTTGGAGTGGAGGAATCAAGGGGAGGATGCGCTGTCCAAACACAAGGTTAGTATTGGATATATAAATATTTTTACTACTAACTCCACGGATTACTTGTAGCATGGAGTAAATATCGATGCCTCCGCGCTTCGACACCCCCGGCGTGAGGAGCTCAGTCTGTACGACCAAGGGCGGCGCCGGTGTCTTCGCTGGGGGCTGCTCCTCCGCAGCAGCCTTAGCCGCAGCTCCGGTCGGGCGGATGGTCACCCTAGTCGGAAGAAGAAGTTTTGTTACCCTTCAAAAGATAAAAGAAAGAAGAAGGAGAGATTTCAAAAAAGGCCGAGAAGAAGACCCACCGGTGGCGTTTCACCGGTGGTGAGGTTCCCTTCGCTGGCACCTCCAAGCCCCTCTTCTCGATGGGCACCAGCGGCAACTTTCCCTTGTCCGTAGGAGGGCCTATGACCGGCACGACCTCCTCCACGTGAGTAGGCGTGGCAGAAGGCGCCGACTCCTCCAAGTAGGGATCACTCGAACCCTATATCCCGACTACTTATTCCCGCCATTCATGAAAGATTAAAGGAAAAAATCTAGTGGAGCACCGGTTTGTACCTGGGGTTGGGGCTTGGCGGAGGGGAAGGAGCCCGAGCAGGAGGCTTCATTCGGGTAGCTTCCGCCGCCACCTCAACCTCAAAAGAACCTCCGACACTCGGGATCAGAGAAGTCACACCAAGGATCTCGACCTCTTCCTCCTAAACGGGGGCGCCAGCCGGCTCAGCCTCCGAGTCGGGAGCCCTGTGACCTCCTCACTACGAAAGAACCCGCGTGGCGTTAGAAGCATCACATGAACAAGCTACGACCAGACAAAACAGAAACCATGGACTCACCGAAAGGATCTCCCTTCGTTCTTCAGGGCTAAGGTTGGGGATCGACAAGGGCACGTTGGTCCGCCCGCCCTGAGGAGATTGCTCAAATAGGTTGTTTAACCTGCTTCAAAGCTCCTCGGGGGAAAGATCTAGACAACCAATTAAAATTCTGGATGGGTGAGAATAGGTTTCTGACTAAGAACAACACTAAGGAGTTCAGATACTCACCGAAGTCGAAGTCCCTAGTCTAGTCCTTGCCTTCTGGGACCACCCAAGCAGGACAGACCCTCGACCGAAGAGGGTTGATCCGGCGCCGAAGGATGTCCTCGGTGACATCCCACACCGACAAGCCTCTGTTGGCGAGATCGGTGATGTCGCCAATGAGGGCTTTTAGCCACTTGGTTTCCTTCGGGGCCTCCGACCAGCACTTTGCCAGGAGAGGCACCAGCCCACGATAGTGAATCCCTGAAGAGAGTGGGGGCTGGTAGTAGAACCACCTCAAGTGCTAGCCTGACCACGAAGATTTCCAGGAAGAAGAGATGTAGGCGTCCTTCCTCTCTTCCCGGAGTCGGAATCCGGCACCGCCGACGACTCCTCTGCCACTGACTTTCATCCGGCGGAGGTTGTAGTAGTACCTCCACAGCTCCAAGCTTGGCCTGATGCCGAGGTAGGCCTCGCACAGGTGTGCGAAGATAGCCAGCATCAAGATCGAGTTTGGGTTGAGGTGGATCAACTCGAGCCCGTAGAATTGAAGGACGAGGAGAAAGAAATGCGAGGACGGTAATTGGAAGCCACACCGAAAGAAGTCCACGAAGACGATGGTCCAGGTCATGTCTAGACTCGGGACCGTCTCCTTCACGGCCTCCCGGTGAGGCACAAACACCTCAGGAAGGATGACCTCCTCCGTCACCAGCTTCTTGAGGGTGGCGAAATCCATTACCGAGGCCTCAAACTCGGGAATGATGGAAATCGGCCCTCCCGAAGGATCCTCCACCGGCTTCTGGGACTCAGGAGACATCCTTGCGGCACTCTTCTTCCCCATGATCGTTGACGGTGATCAGAAACAACGAGGTGGAAGTTTGAACACAGGAGCACAAGGAAAAAGACAAGAAGTGCTAAGAGACAGAGAGCAATGTGGGCAAAACCCCAATCCTCGGTCTCTTAAAAAATTTGAATTGTGCCTGACCAAAGCGCGGTTAACGGCATGATTTGTTCCATCGCATTAAATGCCGAATAGTTACTTTTCCCGCATGCTAGACGACGTGCGTGGAAAACATGGGTCTGACAACCAACGACCCCGCTGAGCGAGTAATGCCTAGGCTAACGTCAGCCGGGGCAGTAACGCAGAAAAGGAAAGATTCTTCACCACCACGCGAAAATTCCACCATGACAGTTCGGTTTCCTAGAAATCTGCCAGGCGAACGCGTGTCTACGATCAGTGGATCAGATTAAACCAGAAAATAGTTCTCGGGTAAGCGAACCTAGAAAATATCTCAGATTACTTGGGATTTTACTCTGACCAGAACATCCCAACTGCCTGGTAGAGATAGTGCCTACTCGAGGAAGTTGTCGAAGAAGTACTCGTTTTCACCTACTTGGAGTTGTACCCCGACAAGGGCAGATTTCTTACAGAATGGTCATGACCTCACTTCACGTACTGATGAGGGGCTTGACGATGGATAGTACAGTATTCCGTATATTAGGAAATATCCGTATATGATTCCCTGGATTACCGGAGTGCACCATGTACCAGGTAAGGATCCCAGGACGATAAGGTAACCCCTCGTAAGGAGGGAAAATACCCTTTAAACTAGGGAGGTGATCCTGATGTTTAAGGAAGCCAGAGTCTTACCCAAGTCAAAGTCCATGACCGGTACGACTAGATGAACCCCCTATAAAAGGGTCAGCAATCCCTTAGCGGAGGACAAGTCTTTCTAGATCCAGAAGCCCTAGCTATTCCTACGAGAAGATCTGCCACCTCGAAGGAGTTGAGCTCAGCAGGACTAGTCGGATTAGTCTACGATTAGGCCTAGGGTAGCCACGAACATACACATCCCTTGTAAGACAATTCTCTGATCAAATATATACGAACAGGACGTAGGGTTGTTATCCTGAGGGAGGCCCGAACCTGTATAAAAAGGGCTTTTCCTTGCTATCAGATCTCTTGGCCTTGGGTCCTAGAGATCCCTACCCCCCAAGTATCACAGTCCCACGAATACCGTAAGATTGGCGATTTACCGATCATCGACAATAATGTTTGCCTACAACCCACCGTAAGTTCTTTAGTGTTGTCTAAATCTTCAATTTATGCACTTAGCTAGGTGTTTACATCTCACTTTTGACCATGATGTCGTGTATGCAGCGATCACTGGGTACTTGTGGTTATCATTGGAGCATGGAACAAGATCTTTTACTTTGATTCCATAATGAAAATAAAACGTGACTTCTCGATGATACGAAAGTGCATCGATGATGCCTTCGTGATCTATAAGGTATCGGGAGGGGTTAATTGCAAGGTAAGGGGAGCAAAAAAGCTCACCCATAAATTTGATTTCCCATGCAAACAACAACGAAAAGCAATGAACACATGTGGGTTCCACGTTTGCACGCACATGGAGGCGGTTGCCCTAGCGTGGACTAAATGTGGAGTACATAAGGTATTGATGGATCTAATATCTACATCGACAGTCTATTTAATAGCTACTTTGTTTCCATATGAAATTAATGTTCTCATTTTTTCACAGGAATTTCATATTAACACGCAAGAGCAATTTGATGCAAGCCAGGACTTTACACGCATATTGGCGCGCTTCGCATATTTCTTTAACAATTTTATAGTAAACCCCGCTGGTGAATTTTACTCCGGCGTACCGCCATCTACATAAATTTGCTCGAACTGATTATGTATTGTTCTTTTTGAAGTTTTGGCTTGTCAGATTTGAGATGTCAAACATATTTGAGATGTGACAAATTGTTTAGCCAATAGTGCGATGTAGAGTGTGTTGTATATTTGAACGGACTTGTCAAAACTGAGAAGTCAAATTGAAATAATACTTTGATTCCTGTTCTACACTGCATATATGCTTGTGATATATATCCTGTGCATGCTGGGGCTGTACGGATGCCGTGCAGCTGGGGTATATATTTTTTTCAGAGGGCATGACTAGCAAAATGGCCTGAGGCTAGTCAGAAAGCAGGAAAACCCTACCTGGTTGGTACTTACCATCGCTGACGGGTGCCTTTCCACCCGTCCATGATGGTCTCTGTCGGCGGAATGGGGCCCAGGGTACCCCTAACCGCCGGCGGAGGCCAACCAAATGCCGCAAAGGGTGACGCGTGGCGCTCCGATCGCTGGGGCCTTGGGCCCCACCAGGATCGACGTACGGAGCCCGCGGCCAATCCCAAGGAATCAGGGGTCTCCTCCAGAGGCTGCATCCGCAAACCAGAAGGAGTCGTGGGCCTCCGGGAATCCACGGCCCATGCGCTGAGCGAGCACTCGGGGTCCGTCCCCGAGCGCTCGGCGTCCCAGAAGGCGAAGGGCGCGCTCGGGGCCCCCTCCCGACCGCTTGGCATCTCGGCAGATGTGGGGCCCAGGAGAAGCTCGGGATCCGCCCCCCGAGCACTCTCCCTCGGGCTCCCCCTTCAAAGGCGCCCCGAGCGGCCCCCCAGCGGGTGCTCCCCGAGCGCTCGGGGTTGCTCGGGGGCGCGTAGAAGACAGCTGGCGCCCCTCCTAGCAAAGGAGGTCGCTCGGGACCGAGTGCCCAGGGGATGACGTGTCCTCTGGTGGGACCCTCGTCCATGCACGTCGTCCAGCACCAAGCTTCTCCAGCAAGCCTCCGCCCTGGCAGAGGCTTTTAATGCCTGTCATTCCGACGGGGAACCCAAAGCCCTGTGAGGGCATGATGACGATCAGGCCGGGTCCCACCGGTGCAGGCGATAAGCTCTGTTAGCTATCCCTCTCTCTCTCTCTCTGAGGGGTGGGCCCGGGCTGACAGATTCTTTGACCGACCAAGCGCGCCGCCCCGCACGCCCTGTCGCTGTCAACCTTTTTCCCCATGGGGGACGTCGCCGCGCAACCAATTGCGCGGCATGAGAGGCTGACCTATGGGGCCCGTGAGAGGATGTCTTACCAACCCAGTCAGAAGAAACCCCGCAAGTCTCCGTCTGCGGGGCCCGCCGAGGGCAAAGGTGTCAGAGCCCCTGTTCCGACACGCCGCGAGGCGACGTCCCGGCCGAAAATATGCAGTCCGCATTAAATAGAGGTGTGGGCGCTTCCAGTTGCACCCACGTAATCTACAGCGCAAGTCCAGCTCATGTTTTCCTTTGCCGACCTATGTGGTATTCCCCCAAGTATATAAGGGAGAGAGCCTGGTCCATGCAGGGGGTTGGCTCATTTTTCCTAGTTCGATTCTCATTAGGTTAGATCTCTCTAAGTTTACTCCTTATCAAAGAAGCACCGTTCTTCCTCCGGGCTGGAGCTAGAAGAAGAACAGTGCATACCTTTGTAACTCATCATACTTGCCGCATACGCGTATATACACAAAAACCAGCAGGACGTAGGGTATTACGCCTTCCGGGGCGGCCTGAACCTGGGTAAATCCTTGTGTCATTTCATCCTTAGCCACCGGGTTTACTCGCCAAACTCCGATCCCCACCGGGGTTCGCAAGGAACTCAATACTCCCCTGGGCCGAATTCCAAAGGGGGTCCCTCCGGACCACCGCTAGAGGCGTCTCTACGCCGACAGTCTCCATCACAGCTAACGAAATATCATCAAGGACGGGTAAAAAAGGACTCGTCAGTGATGATGTTTTGGTCACCTCTGATGAAACATCATCAAGGAAGGGTGAAATTAGTACCCATCAGTGATGGTAGCACTATCACTGACGGGTCAATATGCCACCCGTCCATGATGATGTTTTGGTCACCTGTGATGAAACGTCATCACGGACAGGTGAAGAAAGCACCTGTCAGTGATGGTGCCGTCATCACTGACGGCGTGAAAAAAGAACCTGTCAGTGATGGTAGGCTTATCACTGACAGGTCGATATTCTACCCGTCCGTGACGATGTTTTGTCACCTCTAACGAATACTCATCCCGGACGGATTGAAAGTGCACCCGTCAGTGATGATACTACTATCACTGACGGTCGATGTTCTACCCATCCGTGAAAATGTTTTCGTCACCTTTGATGAATACTCATCACGGACGGGTTGGAAGTGCACCCGTCAATGATGAGACTACTATCACTGACGGGTCGATATTCTACCCGTCCGTGATGAGCTTTATCAGTGATGGGTAATACGAGTCATTACTGACCTTTAGTTGCTGACGGGCCAAAAACCCATCACTGATATGGGTTTTTGGCCCGTCAGAATTGACATTTTCTGTAGTAGTGGACCTTCAAGAGTGAGCTTTACAACATGTATGTGAAGCACGATCTTATGCCCTACAAATAGGACCCGAACGCTTATGGGTACTTAGAGGATCACTGGACAGAATTTGTGGAGAGGTGCACGTCAAAGGAATTTGTGCAGCGGAGTCAGGCAAACAAGGCACGCCAGGCACGCAATGTTCACCCCCACAGGCTCGGCACGGTGGGTATGCGCGTAAAGAGTTGGATTGGAACAGAGAGGACGAGCAGGCATCCCAAGAGAGTTGCGAGACACCGTTCTCCAGATCCCAGAGAGACGGGCCTAGAACTGGTACCAAGCGAAGGCCGACATCTCGGCTGATGGCATCGTCACCTTCAGGAAGCCCGAAACCATGCAAGTGGCCCAAGACATCCTACGACACTCAGAAGAATCCTCTCAAGGAACTTTCCAAGCAGCCAGGGAAAAAGATATACTAACCTCGGCTCTAGGAAACAAAGGGCACCCAGGTCGAACGCGTGGCGTGGGGGTCATGGCTCCATGGAAATTGGGATTCCCTGACGATGCCAGTTCGTACAGGAATCGGAGGAGAACCAAAGCTGAACGCGAGGCAGCCGAGCGTGAACAGATGAAAAGAGAGCTCGTCGCTGAAATATTTGCAGGCCTCGAAGAAAGGATCGATGCAAGGGTCGAAGAACGGGTATGGTTACTAAGGCAGTAGGATGCAGCCGCCGCGAACGAATGCAGCCCTGCAGGCTCACCCCCACGGGCTCGGCGCTGTAGTAGCTACGCATCCATGGAAAATGACTATACTGAGGATGTCCATGAACCAGCTCAGGACCACATTCCAAATGACGTCTGCACCGATGAATTACCTATCGAGGACATTCCACGTGATGCCCATAGCGATAGTTTACCTGTCGACGACATAACGGTGGCAACCAAGCGCAAGCTCCTGTGCCTACCACTTTTGGCTCCACTCACATCCTTGAGGCTGGCACAGGGTTAGCATTTCCACCTACCAGAGAACAGACGATGCACGGAGTTCTGCTAGCGGCGGGTAACGCTAAGGTGGCAGTGGACATGGTGCATGTGAATTGCTCATCCTACCCACTTCCTATACCCCCAAAGGACGACGTAACGACACTGGGACAGGCCGTCCACGCGTTCATCCAGTGGCCGAAGAAGTACATTTCCCTGGTTGCCCCTCCACCTCCTGCACGGCCGTTGTCTCCAGTACGTGATGGTAAAGATTTATCATTCCATGGTCCTCCACCGAAGGTGAAATCCACTTCAGCACAATCTCAGCAATCCAGCAAATTTGGCCAACAGGCCGCCAAATCGACTCCACAAGATTAGCGTAGGACCACCAGAAATAGCAAAAAGTCAGCCAAGGGCAAAGAGGTAGAAGAAGAACCCGAGATAAGAAGCTACACGCCAAGGCAGCCGTTAGTGACGCGGGTAGAGTTAGAGCGATTTGGTTGGACAGCAATGATTGTACATGATTTTTACATGAAGAGGTCCAACGAGGAGACGGCTTCCTCAAAGTATCAGCGCCATGTTCCAGCGGCAACATTTTCTCCATCCAGGTGGAACCTTTTTCGTGGGCTTCAATGATTTATCTGACCTCTACCGTCACGGCACCCTCGATGTTGGCCTATTAAGATGCTAGACGTTGTAAGTGTTCTGAATCACGGTTTATGCTAAATGAACTGTCTAACTCATTGATACGCTCTTCAATAATATTACTCTTATGTGTAGACATATGATTCAAGAGGCTAGGATAGAAAATCCTAATATCGGATTCCTCGAGCCACAAGTGGCCATATGCACACTGATCGAATTCAGGCCGGAGGAGGTCGAGGATTATATTTCGGAGGCCATATGCTCCTTCTCTATACTAAACGCCTCATTCTTCTACCATACAACTATGAATTCCACTGGATGCTCGTTTGTATCGAGCCACAACGTCAACATGTCATGTACTTCGACTCCAGGGACTACCCACTAGAGAAGTGCGCAAATTTGACGAGGGTGCTCAACGGGGCGTTCAAGAATTATGTTTCAACAGGGGCTTGTAAAAACAACAGAAACCGAACCTACCCACCGATTTCATTTCCCGGTATAATTCCTCCTTCGCCCATGAATAATGACCTCGCACGTTCTAATATGTATTCGGTAAAACTAAATTTACCGTGCACGTAATCATGATTTCTACAGTGCCACAAGTAGCCACCGGGCAGCAATCTCTGCGGATACTATTTCACCCAATATATGATGCAAATCGTTCACTCTAGTCCAGTAGATCCAGAGGTTAGTGTCATTACACTATATTCAATTGCATTTTTCATCATTCTGACATTGTGCCTAACCTGTTTTAATTTCCTTCTATAGACATTTAAGTTTCCTACAAATGAGCTCGACAGTGAGAGCATCTGGTATGTTCAAAAATAGTTAATAGGTTTCATACTTTCACAGATCTTGAAGGAGACCGGAGAATTCTATGATCCTAAAAATTTTGTTGCTCAATGACTTAACAGTTTTTTCCCTAAGAATGACTTGTCTTTTAATTTGTCGATGAATTACTGCTTATGAATGACTTTGTAGTTGAGAATGACGTTTAATGTGATTATGGATGAATTATTACTTGTGAATGACTTTGTGGTTGAGACTGACATTTAATGTTTGCTTGTGAATGCTATGGTTGAGATCAATAACTATATTGTGTGTCTGTTTATGCTATGGCTGTGATCGATAAATTACTATTATGAATTATGTTGTCATTTCATTGTTTCAGGGCAGACCAAAGAAACATTTTCATTGGGGCTGAATTGACAATAGTACAGACGGTTCCAGGGCTAGAACCGTCTGTAAAAATGCTACAGATGGCTCCAAGGATAGAACCGTCTCTACAAATGCTTTTGCGATACTATTCAAAGCAGTTGTACAGACGGCTCTAGGGCTAGAACCCCTCTATACAAATGCTTTTGTGGTACTGTTCAAAGCATTTGTACAGTCGGCTCTAGGACTAGAACTGTCTGTACAAATGCTTTTGCGGTACTGTTCAAAGCATTTGTACAGACGGCTCTAGGGCTGGAACCATCTGTACAAATGATTTGAGGTACTATTCAAACGAATATTATGGAACCGTCTGTACTAAGTATGTGTACAGACGGTTGAAAAAATGTCTGTATAAACCTAATTTGTACAGACTCTTAGTACAGACGATTTGAAAAACCGTCCCGCACAGGGGTTCCAAACCATCTATACAAATCGTTTCTACAGTAGTGACTTTAGTTTGAGGCCAAAACGTATGCTATTGTATTTTGAGTGTGTGTTTTCGATTTCAAGCGCACGAGGGCTTCATTTCATAGTTGAACGAGACCATCATTTTGGTTCAAATCAAGTCACACACTGCTCCATTTCAAATGAATCGAGTCTTAACACCTTTTTTGGCCTAAGTTGAGAGACAAGAATTGTACTACATACTTGTTTAAGAGCCTTGCTATTTGCTATACATAGCCGTTCTTTTGTCCTCGATTTGTTGGATTGTTACCATGTTTCAGGACCCGTCGCAAAGGAGAGGCAATTGCAACGTGTTGTCGTTATAGAAACAACACAAAAGATGGGAGTTTCGATAGCTCGACACTTAGAGTGCAATGCTAATGGGTCGTGTACGACGGCCTTATGAGAAGGTCGCCGTACACTCAACAATATGCGACACTTCGATATTTTTTGAATAAGTTCAACCATCTCGTGGAGCATGACCTACTCCTATGTTGAGAGAGGCACTTCGTGCGGGACTCGGCTAGCAACTTGGGCCGTTCGGGACTTCCCGAAGTCGCTCCTAGAGCTCCCCGCGTGGGACTTGGAGCTCTAGGCCTCCACTATGAGATTTCTCATTTATGTGGTTGAATTTTACATCCCCCATGGGGGGTTCATATAGGCAAAGGGTCCATGACAGATGACTATGGCTACCTTTGTGGGAGGAGAAGTGGAGGAGCAGTTTAGGCAAAACGGTCTATGAGTCCATGGTGGACTAGGGAGAGGAGGTAGTTCATGGTCCATGGTGGATTATTCCTTCCATACTCTTTCTAATTGACTTTCTTTGACTTTGACTTGAGTTGGCTTGACCTTTTGCCATGTAGGACGCCGTGGGCTGGCCCATATAGAGATATTTAGTGCCCCAACAGGAGCCCCCTTGAGATGTAGTTACGATAGTGAATGCAGGTCAACATCCTAAAGATCATGCGGATCCTCCTTCTGCAACACCGGATCGGACATGACTACTCATTCCTTGGGAGGCTTGTGTTTCAAATTTGGTAGTTGGGAAAGAGGTGTTTTCTTTTCAGGTGGACAGGGAAGTAAATTCTTCTAGGCATGGTCGGGCAGCCAAGTTCTCATGCGACAGGGCCACCGTGTGGGACGATCTCTTCTATGCGCTTGAGAGCGAGACGGCATAAACGGGCCAGTCATGCGACCCAAAGGTGGTCGGTCCGAATGCACGACTCTGGGCCGAGATCGTACGTGCCGAGCTAAGCCGAGACATGGCTTGCCGGTGCGCGTGCTCATTAAGAGGATCTGACGGCCCTTATGGCGATACTTGGTGGAATTAGACGGCCCCTGCGTCTTCTCCATGCACTGGGAGGGACTTAGGGTTCCTTCCCTGCCCATTCAGGCTACCCTCTCTTTCGGCGTTCCCATCGTCTAGCAAAAAAGACAAAGTCGACAGATTCCGGCCGTGCAGCCACATGGTGGCTATCGGTCACACGGACATCGAGGACAGTCTTTCCCTCTATAGAAGGCAGTGCCAACTTCCTTGATCTTGTACCTAATCTTATCCCCTCCCTGGTATGGCCGAAGACTTGCTCGGCAACCCTTTGGTTGGTGGTGGTGAGGTTGAGGCCCCGTGGGGAAGAGCGAGTGCGGTGGTTCCATTTTTGTGGGCAAGGAAGACACAAGGTTCCATTGCAGGTGGTCGATCCTCGGTGGGGGCACGGCATTATAGTTGGTAGGAGACTCGGACGACATTGCACGCGTTGCCTCCAACTCTGCCCCGGCGACCCTCGACGACACGTGGACCTCCTGAGGCTTTGTCCCTACTGGGGTGAGTAGCCTCTTCGTCCTCCTTTTTTGTTGCGGCGATCACTGGGAGGCATGGGACGACCAAGCTGGCGGAGTGGTGGTGTAAGGGATGCATGACGGTCATGCTCGTCATCGTAACTTGAGCGCCTGGCATTCGTAACCTACCCGCTTCACGGACCCGAGCGGCGAGTGAGGGAGTTTCGGCATGGCACAAAAAGGGCGAGAGCACATCGTGCTACTTTTGCTAGTGAGCCACTCAAGAGGGGGTGTGTTACACGCCTAGCTTGCGGTGGTGCCTCCGGGTATCGCCGCCGGGGGAGGGGCGTATGGAGGTCAACGTAGCGGTGTAGTTGGCTGGTGGGCGCAGTGTCATTCTGCAGGCGCTGGTGGATTGGAGGCATGGCTCATGCCGGCGTGCAGCTCGCGGTAAGGGTCTCGTGCCTATGATGCTAAGTGGGTCTTTTGGCATATGACCAGACTATGACATTTTTTCGCTAAGTGGGTCTAGGCCAGTCTACTAGGCCTCAGCAAGTGGCAGCCTTGTTTTGAGGCCTTGGCTGAGCACCCTGGGCTGATTGTGTTGTGGATCGGTTCTCGTGTTGGGCTGTGGTGCTTGGGTTGTGCGTGCTATATGGCCTGCCGCTCCCGCTTGCTACGGACTGTTGCATGTGAGGTGTACCGGGTTGGGCACTCGCGCTTTGGGACTAGCTTGCATGCCCAAGGGTCGCTCTCGTGACAAGACATCTCGAGGTGTTTCCGGGGCGCCCAGGGCGGCGAGCATGAGGTCTTTGAGTCGGTTGGGAGATGACAAGGCATCGCCTAAGGAGCCATCCCTTGGGCCATACCTGTATCATGATCTCCTGAAGCCGACCTTGATGGCGATGGAGGCCTTGAAGGATGAGTCCGTTGGCCAGTTCCACGGCCCCGTTGCTTTTTGGATATGCTACAGAGGCGAAGTGCAAAGTGGTTTCCATGGAGTCGCAGAATTTTCTAAATGAAGAAGCATCAGATTGAGTTCCATGGTCCACTGTTAACTCGTGTTGGACTCCGAAATGGCAGATGATGTTTTCCCAGAAGAATTTTTGCACTATTCGGGAGATGACGGATGTGAGTGGCTTGACTTCAACCCATTTGGTGAAGTAATCAATTGCGACCACCACATACCAGTAGCCCCCTTTGGCCGGTGGGTATGGTCCCAAGAGATCAATGGTCAGTGAGAAGCCTTGTCTTAAGGCTTTTGCTATGGTGGATCTAGGCACCAATAAGGCCTTTGCTATGGTGGATCTAGGCACCAAATGGTTTCCACATAGCCCGGCATGGATTTCGAGCAAGAGATTAGCACCATCTTCTTTTGAAATACACTTTAACAAGGCCGCTGCTCCTTCTTGTAGAGGACATCGTCAAGAAGGAGGTACATTTTTGCTTTTGCGGGTAGGGTTTTGACTTGCGGAGTCTCCTCATCAATGATTTCTCCTTTGATGGCTCGGATGATGGGAGCCATCCAAGATGATGTTTCATTGGAGACCATGAGGATTTGTGGTGGAGTTTCTTCAGCGACGCCATCTTCTTTAATTGACAGGGAGTTGATGACTTCGAGGAAGACTTTAGGTGAGAGTGCTTCTTTGAACCGACGGCCCTGGCCAGTCTATCAGCCTGTTGGTTATCTCCTCGTGGTATGCGGCATGCCTCCAACCCGATGAAATAATGCTCCAGTTTTCAGGCTTTCTCCATGTATCTCCTCATCCTATCATCCAAGAACTGCTAAGATTTATCCATTTGGTTCACAACCAACTGGGAATCCCCCTGGATGAGTAGGCAATGGATGCCCATAGCTTTGGATAGGCAGAGTCCTAGTAAGAGAGCCTCGTATTCGGCCATGTTATTGGTGGTGCTGAAGGCGAGGTGGGCGGCGTACTCTAATGTTTTTCCTTCTGGGCTTATCAAAACAACCCCAGCTCCCGCTCCACTTAGGCATTTTGAGCCATCGAAGCGCATGATCCAATGAGGGTCAGGCGTTGCCGCTTCTTTAGGTGCCTTGTCTAGGAGGAGGCTTGGAGCTTGCCATCCTGCCACGAAGTCTGCCAACAATTGCGACTTGATGGCTGTGTTGGCCGGTGAGTGTGATGGAGAAAGGGGCCAGCTCGGTGGCCCACTTAGCAATTCTTCCGGTGGCTTCTTTGTTGCCGAAGACCTCGCTAAGGGGGAAAGTATATGGGATCATGATGACGTGGCCCATGAAGTAATGACAGAGTTTCCTAGATGCCATGAGGAGGGCATATGCGATCTTCTCAATTTGGGTGTAACTCACCTTTGCTTCAGCCAAGGCTTCACTCACATAGTAGATAGGGCGTTGGATGCCATCTTCTTCCATTACCAAAGCTGCACTGACCACCGTTGGTGTGGCAACGAGATATAGTAGCAAAGGTTCTCCCAATTTTGGGCTTGTGAGCAGAGGAGGGCTAGTTAAGTATGCCTTGAGTTTGTCAAAAGCGGCTTGTACTTTGGCCGTCCATTCGAAACCATTTAGGCTACGAAGGGCTTTGAAGAAGTGAAGTCCTTTTTCTACCAAACGGGAGACGAATCTTCTGAGCGTGGGATAAGGTATAAAGGAGGCGGTTAGGAATATCTAACCGCCTCAGATATGGATAAAGGAGGTGGTTTTCAGGACCCAACTTGATACGGTGGCTCCCGATCTTCACGATTTGGTTTGGATAACTAGGCAAGCCTAATTGGAAACCCACCTCAACAACAAACCCCAATGGGAAAGCCTTTGGAGAGTAGGAACCAATTCAACAAACCTCTCAATTGAATGCCACGTTTACCACTCGGAGGCACACGCTGATCCGTTCAATCCAAAGGAAAGAAATGCCTAGGATGGAACTCCAAATCTAGAGGGATGAAACCCTAGATTAGGAGCAAAGCTCTACTTAAGTCTAAAAACAAGTCTAACCCTAATTAGGGTTTAAGCACGGGTATTTATAGTCCTAAACCCGCAAGCTTGTAGAGCAAGCCAAGTCTTGGTACGTTTTTTTTGTTTCTCACAAACGACACAATATTTTTTTAGATAAAGGAAGCTTTATTGATCTTAAACAATTACATCAAGACGATACAATTATTCTAAGACCACTTCCGGCCTCTGCATAGCTAGGATGCACACAGCCTATAATTATTAAAAAGAAAAATGACATGACACCAGATATCATGCCACAGCGAGCAACGGCACACAGCAAAGTCTTCAGCTTCATTCCCCAGCAATGACAAACACTTGAACTGCGAAGAAGGCCCTCCAAAAAGCAACACCTCCAAAAAGGGAGCGACACGCGCACGCGCAGACATTGCCGTGATCAAACCAGCAAAGGTCAAACCATGAGTTTTCACCCTGAAGAGCAAGTTCTTCAAACTCCAGACAATGCCTTCAACAAGGAAGCGACAACAATGCCGCCATTGCTAGGTACAACTAGCTAAGGCCAGACCTAGGGAGTCGAGGAACCGGTACTTGAAGAGCACCACCAAATCGCAGTCCTCCAGGTGCTGCAACCCCCATCTTGCTGAGCCAGAATAGTCATACCTTCTATCCTTGACAAACAGCCGCCGGACATGAACAAGGAAACCCACACCTTATCAGCCACACCACCAGCGATGACTCGGCCGCGAAAAAGCCAACTGGCACATTCCTGAATCCGCAATGCCGTCCTGAAAGGTTGAAGGTTGCCATAGATCGTGAACTCCGGGTGTCTACACCAAGGCGACACCAAGTCTCTAGATCAGCATGGCCAAGCCAGCAGTGTTGAAAAATCCACCGCGAAAGCTAGCCCACCAAAACTAGATGGCCCGTCCATCGACTCAAAGTGGCAGAGGCATCCAGGGGAGGGCAATGCTCACCAGCGCTCCCCGGTAGACCTCCACTGTGGCCGAGACCTGCACCGAGAGCCCCGCCAGCTGAGAGCTTGCGCCGGCAGGAGGGGCTGCCCACGCCGGGGGAGACGCCCGCCGCCGGCCTGTCCGGAGCCGACGCAACTGCCCGAGACGGCCGTGGGCGGCCTCAGTTACCAACCCCACTAGATCTGGCCGGCGGGGAGTAGCACGACAACGCTCCCAACAGACCCCCCACTCCACCACCCCCTTCCTGCTACCACGTGATGGCAGACAGCAGGGCGTACAAGAAGGCGCGATGCCAGCGATGGCAATATCCAGGAAAGGCGACGGAGATGGGGTGGACGCGCGTCGAGGGAGAAGGCCACGCCAGCGAGGAGGTGCCTCGCCCTGCCGAAGCCATCGCCACCGCCAGCCTCTTGAGGAGCACCCCGTACGAAACGACACCCCGCCGGCCAGCGGGAAGAAGAGGGGCACCCGCTCGAAACCCCGCCATGACCACGCCCAGAACCAGCGACGGGGGGATGGCCCTGCCGCCGCCATCATCCGCTGCGCGGGCTTTGCCCTGCAACGTCCGGGTGGCGGCGAGGGGATCTCTAGGGCGGCGGCGACTTTTCTAGGGTTAGCTAAGGGGGGATTCACCGGAATAGATGCGTTGGGTTGTTTCTTGGCGTCTGCCAATATAGCTTGTTTCAACGACACAATATATGACCATGAAATTTTATATGTCAACATATATAGATTTAGCACTACAATGTTTATAAGTTTTTCATAATTTTGGTACAACGTAAATATCCAAACGATTAATAGGTGTAGATACACCCATGCTTAGAAACTCCATACTCATCGTGATTTCATAAGTTCCACACTAGCAGCAAGACATCGTCGATAATGCTTCTAAATAGCACAATACAGGAGCTGGATACTACATACATGCCAGCCTCTCTTATTCTCAAACCAACCCTGCAAATTGTCACACGAAAGATGCCTGCGGGCCTGCATGGAAGAAAGCGCCGGTCGGCCCGCCGTCCGGCAGCAGCGCCACCGCCACGACGTTGCCGCGCGCCCTCCTCGGGCGTCAGGAGTCCGGAGTTTCTGGTCATATCGGTCTTCACGTAGCCGGGGTGCACACAGTTGACGCGCAGCGTCAGGTGCCTCCTGGCCAAGATCCTCGAGTACGCGTTCGTGGCGGCCTTGGCCACCTTGTACGCCGAGAACCCCGCCGGCCACCCTCGCGCCTCCGTGGCGCCGGCCTCGAAGTCTTTTAGGAACATGTCCAGAAGTGCATCCAGCCTCTCCTCGGTCAGGTTGTCGATGTCGTTCAGCTCCTGCTTCAGCTCCTCGCTGCTGAAAAGCTGCATCACACAAAGGAAATTAAGTCTTGCTGTGGATTTACGTTCTCTTTTCTTTTTCTTTAGAAAGTTATTGTTTTAGTGTGTGATCTAAGATGCTTACGCTTAGCAATCCGAAGTCGGAGGAAACGTTAACGATTCTTCCGTCGGATGAGGATTGGAGCAGGGGCAGGAGGGCTTCCGTCACCCGCTTGGTGCCGTAGTAGTTCGTCTGCAGGCCCTGCTTTGCAGCGTCGTAAGTCTCCCGGCAACTGTTCCTCATCCATTCAAGTCTCTGGTACGCATCCATGCCATTGAACTGTTTGCATGCATAGTCGATTAATTAAAGTTTTCGAAAAAATAGTAGATTAATTAAAGTTTCGAAAAAAATAGTCGATTAAGGACATGACATGTTGGTGTCTGATCAAACTTGCTTCTGCGCTCCCAAAAAATAATTGCACAAAATTTTGAAGTGGTATATGGCTAGCAGTAGAGTAGTAGGTTGTTTCAGTTAGGCCCTCAACATACTGCAAAAACATTATTTTTCACCATTGAGAAGAGCACTGTGAAAATCACAGCAATATCCTGTTGTCATTAATCCTTGGGGAAACCAACAGGTTTGTAACGTTGGGTATATCAACCATGTTGTAACATCAGGATACCGACCGGTTCAGCTTTGTAGCTACTGCAGTATAAATACAAGCTAAGAGGACAGCACCCTGTGTGGGATTTTCTCCAATTCTCTTTCTCTATTCTCCAACCTATTACACTGAGATTGCCTTGGCCACCAGCCAGCACTCAAGTTCATGTCAGATTGCCCTTGGCATTGTTACCTTTTCGTCGCCGGGTATTGAACCATAAACTGGATCAGGTACTCGCTCAACCCCACCAATCGCGGCATTATTTACCTATGAATCAGCTGGTTTATCAATCACCGGTCATACC
This sequence comes from Stipa capillata, assembly GCA_019208055.1. Classification (NCBI taxonomy): domain Eukaryota; kingdom Viridiplantae; phylum Streptophyta; class Magnoliopsida; order Poales; family Poaceae; genus Stipa; species Stipa capillata. Next base: position 14,928 of record JAGXJF010000517.1, on the reverse strand, counting down.
GAAAGTCCAATAACGTAGTACTAAATGTAAAATGTGATCCTCCTGAATAGCAGATACATATTGACGGAAAAAATGTCTGAAAGAAGGAAAACTTGCCAGAATGTCAAGCTTCCCGAAAGGAGCCTTCAAGAAATCAACCAGCCGATCGACGCTCACAGCATCCGTGATCTCTAACTGGTGAAAGATGACACCAGAGAGCCCCAGCCCTCTGAGCTTCTCGACGGCCGCCGTTCCCCTCGCCTCGTCCCTCGCCGTCAAAACGACCGTGATGCCGTTGGCAGCCAGTTGCTTGCACACCTCCAGCCCGATCCCCTTGTTCCCGCCGGTGACCACAGCAACCCTAGCAACGGCAATGGCAACGGTACATGTTACACACAATAATTATACAGTGCTAAAGTTCAGATTCTGATTCAAGTAAGAATATGCGGCAAGAAAAAGGCATGGATCAGATACAGCATGCATGTAGTCTGTACCGTGTGTTTGGGGAACTGGAGATGGATCCTTCCATGAGCGTGCACTCTGAGCTCGAACGGCCGGACAGGAGATGAATTGCTCAGATTCAGAGAAGGGTAGGCACTGTCGAAAAGTAATAGATGAAGGGATGTTGATTGCTGTTTACAAGACATTTCAACCTGATATATAGCTTTCAAGAAAAATAAGACTAATCGAGGCGTGGTAATTTTCCCATTGCTACGACGGTAGATCTGTATCCAGGTGTGGTCACCTCTATCTGTTTGGAAGTAGCAACTGATTCACATATGGCCAAGATCAAGGTGGTAATTTCACGTGGATTTTTTGCAGTGTGTCTGACAGACGCCCTGAGGTCCCTGGACGCTAGCACCGCCTAAAGCTGCCGCTACAATACCGCCACAGACACGGAGCGGGGTCATGGCTTAGGCCCTGCTTGGAAGACGGGTTTAATTTACGGGTTTGTATAGTATTTCGGTTTGGGTTGGAAATATGTGATCAGTTTTGGGTTGGTAAAAATCAACCATTTGATATTTACACCCGTAAAAAAATAAGAGCTTTTCCATCGTGCTTAGGAGGTACCACAAGCTACTGGTACTAGTACCACAAGGTATTAGTACTTTCTCACATTAAATAGGTATATCTTCGAGATCTATCTGTTGACGACCAAATTGGGCAGTACCCCCGGATGGGCCGAGTGCGTCGGGCAAGATCTGCAATGCTACCGAATCGTGGCTCAGGCCGAGTGGTGCGGCGTCCCCGAATCCCGAGCACCCATTTCCGAGTACCCGCGGTCCCGAGTTCTGGCGCCCCCGAGCACTCGCGCCCCCGAGCACTCGTCCCGGAGCACTCGTGCCCCCGAGTATTCATGTCCCCGAGCACTCGCGCCCCGAGTATTCATGTCCCCGAGCACTCGCGCCCCGAGTACTCATGTCCCCGAGCACTCGTTTCCGAGCATTAATGAGATCCGAGTGCCGGACCCCGAGCACTCTATGTCCCCGAGTACTCGTCCCCGAGCACTCGTGTTACCGAGTACTCGTGTTCCCGAGCGCTCGTTTCTTAAGTTCTCGCGCTCGAGTACTCGCCTTCCCGAATGGGTCCACGCCAGGCTCCGAACGGTGCATCCGAGTCCCAGCCACGCCAGGTCGGTTGCCAAGCCGTAACGTTCCCGTACTTTCTTACAGGTGGGCCGAGGCATTGGATTTCAAGACGAAGACTTTCTGCGCTGGAGGCCTTGACTTGGGCTCAAGGAACAATAGTTGATCGTGGCATTTAAAGGAAAGTCTGAGATTTGGAAGGGCTCCCGGATAATATGGAAGGATATCCCGTACACAAGGCGGAGTCCGGATCACGGCGGTTAAATCGATCAGGTTAGGAAGTTATCTCAAGATTGTATGGAAATATATCTTTGTACGAGATAGAGTCCTATTGTAGCTCAAAGACCGGGCATACCCTATAAATATGAAGGGTATATGGCCGATTGAGGTGGAACTCTCCCAATCGACGCACTCAATACATTATCTTTTCACCTACTATTTTCTCCCTTTGTTTTATGCTTCTCGTTCTTCGTTGTTCTTCGTGTTTCACGGCAACGAGACTCGAGGCCCTGGGGGCGATCAGGTCGACCTAGGGCAGCCCATAGCCGCCGCACCTCCTGACGGGGTCCCTCCCGGGGGTGTGGGGTTTCGGGTTCCAAAAGCACCCGCCGGCGTGTCTTGCGTATCGCGCTCCCGGCGGGTCTCCCCCGATTCCGTGTCCCGCACATCGCGCTCGGCCTCGGGGGTACACGGTGACGTGTTCGTGTGCGAACACACTTTTTGGCGACTCCGCTGGGGAGAAATCATCATGTCTAACAATCAGATTCCACAACTCGGCGAGATCAGCACCGATAACATCATCAAGCCCGACTACAATGAGCTATCGGAGGAACATCGCCAAGCTTTCGAAGCGTACAAGAAAAAGCGGGAGGAGGAAGATCTGCAGACGTTCCTCGCGAACTTCAAGAAGGATCGTCAAGGGAACATTACTCCGGTTGGAGAAATCAAATTCCCTCCTCTATACGGCAAGAAGGCTGACACCCCGGTAAGTAGCACGTTTTCCCCAGAACAGATAGCCGAAATACAAGGTTATATTTCGGAAGGCAATACTCTTGTTTACAACACGTTCATGGAAAACACAAGTGTTAAGGGGAGCACGCGCCCAACATCTAGTGGTATTGCCGGTACGGCTGTAGGTGTGTTAAACCCTGATCCGACCTCAGTAGTAGGTTCATCGGCGCTTCCCGTGCCATTGAATTTACGCCCTAGTCAGACCAACCAACTCGTAGCCGTACCCGCCAGCCCTAGTCCGATCATGAGCATACCCGGTTCGGCGGTAGCGCCGAACCAGAGCCTGATTACACCTTCCATGAACACAACCATGGTTAAGCCGATGCCGAGTCACGACTCGACGCATGGATTACAGGCCGCACCCATGGCCAGTCGTCCCACGGCGACTTCGTCCGCTACGGACGAAATTTTAGCCAAGCTCCAGGAAGACATGAAAAGGATGTTTACCGAATCCGGACTCGAGCCGAAGTTTAGAAGTCGGATGTACCAGAAGCCATATCCTGACTACTATGATGCTATCCTATATCCTCCGGGTTACAAGATTCCCGACTTCGCTAAATTTAGCGGTGAAGGAACGAAAACTACATGGGAACATGTCAGTCAGTATCTAGCACAGTTAGGTGAAGCGAACTCTATAAACGAGTTGAAAGTGCGCCTATTTCCCTTGTCACTGACTGGCACCGCTTTTTCATGGTTCTCTGCTTTGCCGCCTGGCACTATACTCTTATGGTCACAATTAGAGCAGAAGTTCCATGATCACTTTTATAGCGGCGACAATGAACTCAAGTTGACACATCTTACATCGGTCAAGCAGAAGCACGACGAGTCGGTCACCGACTACGTCAAAAGATTTAGGGACACAAAGAACCGATGCTACAGCTTGGTAATAACCGAGAGAGACTTGGCCGACTTGGTACTGGCCGGGTTGAAGACCCACATCCGAGAAAGGATAGAAAATTATGAGCTCTTAAGTGTCAACCAAGTCTTACAAAAAGCTTTGGCTCAAGAAAGCCGAAGCATAGAAGTCAAAGAGATTCATAGGTCCAAACCCGATCGCCCTAGGATGCACATGGTCGAGTACGACAGCTCGGGCGATGAGGGTAACATATATGCTGCCGAGTTCGTTTGGTCCTCCAAGACCAAACCGTATACTTGTGACGCTCTCAAACCGACTCGCAAGAATCATGAAGAACAGATGAAATTCACCTTTGATGTAGCTAAGTGTGATAAAATATTTGATTCTTTGCTGCAAGATAGGATTATTAGAATATCTCATTCTTTACCGCCGTTTGAAGAGATGAAACGGCGAGCTTATTGCAAGTATCATAATTCTTTTTCTCATGCGACTAATGACTGCAATGTTTTTCGGCGACAGATACAATCGGCCATTAATGAGGGACGATTGAATTTCGCCGATATGCAAATCGACAAACAGCCCTTCCCAATGAACGCTATGGATTTGGAAGGGAAGAAAGTTTTGATTCGGCCCGACATAGCCGAATCAGCTAACAAAGACCATGTGGTCCTTGGTGAACCTCGGAAGAAAGAGGTCGGCAAAGCACTGGGAAGAGAAGTCGTGCTCGAGAAACAACCCGGTGGCAAAGAGACATTGAAAATCACTATCAGAAATCACGCACTCGGGGGGCAATCCCGAGTACAGGAAGATCACACCAGTGCACTCGGGGGGCAACCACCGATGCCAGAGAATACCCGGGTCAAGTTCATCAAGCCCGAGAGTCCGGAAGTCGGCAAGTGGAAGATCAACGAAGCCAGAACTCAGCATAAAAGAGTGAAGCCGACTTTCGATATGTTGCTTTCCAAATACACCAGCCAAGCGGCCGGTGTCATCCCTGACCGGCCATCGCGCTTAAAACGTCCAAGATCACCTCCAAGGCCAGGGTTTCAACATCAGGCCGGACCGCACGGGCCATGGATGCCGACTCCATGGATGGTGCCACCTCCATACGCGCCGTACGTGGATCGCTTCGACGGAAGATGGGGGCAGCACCCGATGGTCCCTTACGCTTTTCGTCCAGGATGGTCGGCATTGAGGAGACCCGTCCGTGAGAGGCTCACTCATCCTACTCGGGGCCGACTAGGCGGGGATGCCAGTCGGCCAACACAGAAGGTCAACCACCCCACTCAAGACCGACTCGTTGGCGGTACCAGTCGGTCCTCACCAACTTCTCCGGGTCAACTAGCCAAGAAGATATGGCGTGCCAAGTCACCGAGTGCTGATGCCCCAACGAACAACGGACCAAGAATGGAGATCAATCAACTCGGCAAAGGGCCGATTACTATCGGTAATCTGGTCAACTCTAACGATAATGTGATCACTGTTCAGCAGGGGTCTATGGCCAATGACCATGAAGCCGGTACAAGCAAGAGCAGACCCAGAGACCCCAAGTACACTCAGCCTACCTGGTGTCCTCCCGGGTTGACCAAAACCAGAAAAGAAGGCTGCAGCGCATGAGGAACCAGGAGAAGGTTGAGCGAGAGGCTGAGACGCTGAGGGACGAATCTTTTAACGAGATTCGGCCCATGGTACCCGCGAAGCAGGTCTGGAAGCCTAAGCGAGCAGAGGACACAACGACTCCCGAAGACATGTCTCCTCTACTCGGCAAGTCGCCGAAGTCGGTAGCTACCACGGAAGATAGCGAAGAGGAAATGGTGGACTACGAGTCTACACCGGTTCACGCAGGTATGGACATAAACATGGTATATTACTTACCTGCCGAGTTCCGTGCTGTAGATGAGAATGGGGAGGTAGCCCAGTTCGACTTCGGCCCCAAGAACGCCATCTTCGAGAAGCCGACAGAGCCGGTGAGGCACTTAAAACCGCTATATGTCAAGGGCCATATTAATGGAACACCGGTGGCAAGGATGCTCGTGGATGGCGGTGCCGTGGTGAATCTTATGCCATACTCGGTCTTCAAGAGGTTAGGTCTGCATGATAACGAGTTGATGAAGACCAATATGGTGCTCAATGGGTTTGAAGGCAAAGAGAGCACCGAGGCCAAAGGCGTGATGTACGTAGAGCTCACCATCGGAAGCAAGACTTTGGCCACTGCCTTCTTCGTCGCCGAGGTGCAAGGAAATTACAACGTCATACTGGGCCGCGATTGGGTTCACGCCAACCAATGCGTGCCGTCCACAATGCACCAATGCCTTATACAATGGATTGATGAAGAAGTCGAAGTCATTCACGCAGACAACTCGGCTTGTGTCGCCTTAGCCGATGCGTTGGTGGACTGGCAGCACCCCAATGCGACGTGTCTGTCTGGGCGAGACCTTTCCGGGTTCGATTTCCTTAGCGCCACAAAGAACGGATTCGTACCCGTATCTTTAAAGCCAGTCAGTGCCGACCGGCTTCAGGCCAACTCGGTTTTAACTGCTTTGGTTGATGTGCTGGCGAGTCGGCAACAGCCCGGCAACTCTTCGGCGACCGACTTCCCTAGTACTAAAGGAGATAGCCGAGTACCCGTACCCTCAAAGCCGGTTGATGGCGATCGGCTCCAAAACAAGAAGCAATCAGATGGATCCTAACTCGGAATGGCTACAAAAGCGACTCGCAGAGTATCGGTCTTGTAAGAACGATATGCACGAGTCTATAGAAGAGTTAGATAATATGGATAAGTTAGGGCAAGGTTTCACATCGGCCGATCCATTAGAGGAAGTAGACATAGGGGATGGATCGAGTTCTAGGCCGACCTTTGTAAACAAGAATTTGAAAGCCGACTGCAAATTTAAGCTAGTCGGCTTGCTAAAAGAATACGTTTGCTGCTTTGCATGGGAATACCATGAGATGCCCGGGTTAAGCCGAGAGCTAGTAGAGCATCGGTTGCCTATCAAGGCCGGTTTCAGACCTTTTAAACAACCGGCCAGGAGATTCAACCCCGAGATGTATGACCGGATCAAGGAAGAGATTGGTCGGCTGCTCAAAGCTAACTTTATTAGACCTTGTAGGTATGCCGACTGGATTTCTAACATTGTGCCCGTAGAAAAGAAAGGGTCCGGCAAGTTGAGGGTGTGCATTGACTTCAGAGATTTGAACAGAGCCTCACCCAAAGACGAGTACCCTATGCCTATAGCCGATATGCTTATTGACAGTGCTTCTGGACACGAGGTCATCAGCTTCCTCGACGGTAACGCAGGGTACAATCAAATCTTCATGGCCGAAGAGGACATGTTCAAAACGGCTTTTCGTTGCCCCGGGTTCCTTGGCCTATTCGAGTGGACAGTGATGACCTTTGGATTGAAGAACGCTGGGGCCACGTATCAAAGAGCTATGAATCTAATCTTCCATGATCTACTCGGCGTCATACTAGAAGTCTATATTGATGACATCGTTGTCAAGTCGGACGCCTTTGAATCTCATCTGGCCGACTTGCGCTTAACTTTTGAGAGGATGAAGAGGTACGGCCTGAAGATGAACCCGTTGAAGTGCGCTTTTGGCGTATCGGCTGGGAAGTTCTTAGGCTTCATCATACATCAGCATGGCATAGAAATTGATCCTAAAAAGATAGAAGCTATTCAGAAGTTACAAGCTCTGACATGCAAAAGGGACGTGCAAAGACTCCTTGGTAAAATCAATTATCTGAGGAGATTCATAGCCAACTTGTCGGGAAAGGTCACCGCATTTACTCCTATCCTTCGGTTGAAGAAGGACGTCGATTTCACTTGGGGGGCAAGGCAACAGGAGGCGTTCGAGTTGATCAAAGGCTATTTATCTACCCCTCCGGTATTGAAAGCGCCTAGGCATGGGGAACCCTTCCGACTTTACATCGCAGCAGAGGAAGGTGTAATTGGAGCTGTGTTAACCCAAGAAGCCGAAGGAAAGGAACATGCTATCACTTATTTGAGTCGGCGACTACTCGATGCCGAGACAAGGTACTCTTTCGTTGAGAAGTTATGCTTATGCCTATATTACGCTTGCACGAAGTCGAGACACTATTTGCTGTCTAGTACTTGCACTATAGCCTGTCAAACCGATGTCATCAAGTATATGTTGCATAGGCCAATTCTTAGTGGCCAAGTCGGCAAGTGGGCTTACGCGCTGACCGAGTACGATTTGGCTTATGAACCCTTGAAATCTATGAAGGGCCAAATCATTGCCGACTTCATTGCTGAACATCGGGTTGACGAGCGTAGCATTGACGTTGATCTTGTCTCGCTAGTGCCATGGAGATTGTACTTTGATGGTTCAGTCTGTAGCAGTGGCCAAGGTGTCGGTGCTGTTTACATATCTCCATATGGTACTACCCACGAAGCCTCATGCCGCTTAGAATATTTTTGCACAAATAATCAAGCTGAGTATGAAGCTTTGCTACTCGGTTTAGAGCTTCTGATCGCAATAGGTGCCACACATATTGAGGCTTTCGGTGATTCGTTATTAGTAGTCCAACAAGTGTCCAAAGTTTATCAATGTCTTGACGAATCACTTAATGTTTATCTGATAAGTGTCTAGATATAATCTCTACCTTGGATTATTTTAGTATTGCTCATATACCTAGACAAGAAAATTGGGTTGCAAACGAGTTGGCGCAGCAAGCATCCGGCTACCATGTTAGTCGTGGTGTCTTTCATATTTCTCAAGAGCCGATGCTTGGGACCAACTCGGTAGGAAAGGCCGAGTCAGAAATCACCGACTCGGTCGCCAGTGGAAAACCGAGTATGAATAACAGAGAAGACTGGAGGAAGTCGATCATTGATTACTTACAAGATCCGAGTAAGAGGGTAGACCGAATGGTTCGGCGGATGGCCTTCAAATACACTTTGATCGACGATGATCTTTATCGCCGAACGGTCGACGGAGTTCTTTTGAAATGCTTGGACGAGGATCAAGCAAGAGTTGCAATGGGAGAGGTACATGAAGGCATCTGTGGCACTCATCAGTCGGCTCACAAGATGAAATGGTTATTACGGCGTGCCGGGTTCTATTGGCCGACTATGATCAATGATTGCTTCAGATATTACAAGGGGTGTGAAGCCTGTCAGAAGTTTGGTGATATTCAGCTCGCTCCTGCTGCCATGCTACATCCTATTGTCAAGCCGTGGCCATTCAGAGGTTGGGGACTAGACTTCATTGGGCAAATCTATCCTTCTTCCTCGAAGGGGCATCGGTTCGTATTGGTAGCAACTGATTATTTCACCAAGTGGTCTGAAGCAGTGCCTCTCAAGAACATGACACATGTGGAAGTGATTCGATTTATAACCGAGCACATTATACATAGATTCGGCGTCCCTCAAACTCTGACGACGGATCAAGGTACTTCTTTTATGGCGGGACAAGTAAAGGAGTTTGCCGAGTCCTATAGAATAAAGCTGCTCAATTCTTCTCCATATTATGCCCAAGCCAATGGGCAAGCCGAGTCCAGCAATAAAGTGCTAATCAAGCTCATCAAGAAGAAGATCGAAGACAACCCAAGGAGATGGCATGAGGTGTTGTCCGAGGCGTTGTGGGCGCATAGGATTTCAAGACACAGTGCTACCAAGGTGACTCCCTATGAGCTCGTGTATGGACAAGAGGCCGTTTTACCCGTAGAGGTAAATCTGAGTGCTTTAAGATTAGCCAAACAGAATGATTTATCGGCGGTCGACTTTTACAATCTGATGATGGATGGTCTTGATGAAGTCGCCGATAAACGTTTGGTTGCTTTAAAGGCCATAGAAAGGGACAAGCTAAGGGTAGCCAGAGCATACAACAAAAAGGTCAAGTCGAAGAACTTTCAAGTCGGCGAACTAGTATGGAAGGTCATCCTACCAATCGGCTCGAAGGATAATAAGTTTGGCAAATGGTCGCCGAGTTGGGAAGGTCCTTTCAGAATTGCGAGAGTGGTTCCTGGGAACTCATACTTAGTAGAATCCGTGCAGGGCACTCTGCTGCCGCGAGCTCTCAATGGCAGATATCTGAAGAAGTTCCACCCGAGCGTGTGGCAAGAAGCATAACAAGTGCTGTGGCCGATATATCATATCGCCCTAAGAGAAGAAATGGCCGATGAGATGGTCCGCATCGCCCTAAGAACATGACTTATTATTTTCGGTAAAGACACATCTTTATACCGAAAACAGGGGGGCATGTGTTGACGACCAAATTGGGCAGTACCCCCGGATGGGCCGAGTGCGTCGGGCAAGATCTGCAATGCTACCGAATCGTGGCTCAGGCCGAGTGGTGCGGCGTCCCCGAATCCCGAGCACCCGTTTCCGAGTACCCGCGGTCCCGAGTTCTGGCGCCCCCGAGCACTCGCGCCCCCGAGCACTCATCCCGGAGCACTCGTGCCCCCGAGTATTCATGTCCCCGAGCACTCGCGCCCCGAGTATTCATGTCCCCGAGCACTCGCGCCCCGAGTACTCATGTCCCCGAGCACTCGTTTCCGAGCATTAATGAGATCCGAGTGCCGGACCCCGAGCACTCTATGTCCCCGAGTACTCGTCCCCGAGCACTCGTGTTACCGAGTACTCGTGTTCCCGAGCGCTCGTTTCTTAAGTTCTCGCGCTCGAGTACTCGCCTTCCCGAATGGGTCCACGCCAGGCTCCGAACGGTGCATCCGAGTCCCAGCCACGCCAGGTCGGTTGCCAAGCCGTAACGTTCCCGTACTTTCTTACAGGTGGGCCGAGGCATTGGATTTCAAGACGAAGACTTTCTGCGCTGGAGGCCTTGACTTGGGGCTCAAGGAACAATAGTTGATCGTGGCATTTAAAGGAAAGTCTGAGATTTGGAAGGGCTCCCGGATAATATGGAAGGATATCCCGTACACAAGGCGGAGTCCGGATCACGGCGGTTAAATCGATCAGGTTAGGAAGTTATCTCAAGATTGTATGGAAATATATCTTTGTACGAGATAGAGTCCTATTGTAGCTCAAAGACCGGGCATACCCTATAAATATGAAGGGTATATGGCCGATTGAGGTGGAACTCTCCCAATCGACGCACTCAATACATTATCTTTTCACCTACTATTTTCTCCCTTTGTTTTATGCTTCTCGTTCTTCGTTGTTCTTCGTGTTTCACGGCAACGAGACTCGAGGCCCTGGGGGCGATCAGGTCGACCTAGGGCAGCCCATAGCCGCCGCACCTCCTGACGGGGTCCCTCCCGGGGGTGTGGGGTTTCGGGTTCCAAAAGCACCCGCCGGCGTGTCTTGCGTATCGCGCTCCCGGCGGGTCTCCCCCGATTCCGTGTCCCGCGCATCGCGCTCGGCCTCGGGGGTACACGGTGACGTGTTCGTGTGCGAACACTATCATTGATTAGACACTATCAAAAAAAGATTGTACGTCGAGTGCCTACGTCTTTGCCGAGTGTCTTTTCACGGGCATTCGGCAAACACGTCCTTTGTCGAGTGCGTCGAAAAAAAACACTCGGCAAAAGTATGACACTCGGCCAAGCTCATGCTTTGCCGAGCACCGTGAAGAAAAACACTCAGTAAACACACAACACTCGGCACATGTTGCGCAGGACACTCGGCAAAGCCTCGACACTCGGCAAAGGCAAGGCCACGTGTCCCTTACCGCCGCGAGTGACGGCGCTGTGATGGCGGTGCGAAGTTTGCGCGGCAAAGACAACTATGTGCCGAGTGTCCTACAGGCAGCACTCGGCAAACATTTTTTCTTTTCTTTTCTTTATTTTCTTTTCTTTTCCTTCTTTTCTTTGCCTTGCTTTCTTCTCTTTTATTTTCTTTCTTTCTTTCTTCTCTTTTCTTTATTTATTTTCTTTTCTTTCTCCTCTTTCTTCTCTTTGCTTTGCTTTTGCTATATGTGAAGTGTACCCAACAGGTTTGCATGCGAAGTGTCGGGTCGCTTCGTCTGTTGTCCTTAAAACTTTTTATGCACTCCACATACACCATTACATGTAACATGTCAAAATTTGGCACTTTTTGGGTCCGTTTGCTATATTCTGGCCATTAAGTGTATTTCTAGGCATTTAATGGATATAATTCAAATTTGAACTGCAGGTGCATGAAATAATCACAAGAAATGGGTTTAAAAATCCTATTTGTGGTCTTTAGTATATGTTCAGGCCTTATACAATAAAAGAAGAGGAGTGCCAAACACCAGGGTACACCAGGGTACCAAGACTCGGCCACCAACATGGAGCTTGTTGGTTTTTTAATTCTAAAAAATACAAACGAAGTCAAAAAACACGAAACTTAGCATGGTGTCATGATATGGCACCTAGAGGTTATGGTAAAAATTTGAGAAGGTTTCACAAAAGTTATCGCGTAGACTACTTAGAAACCAGACAATCCCCGAGGAAGAAACTAGGTTTCGAGAAGGAACGGATCAGGTTTGCATGCGAAGCGACCCCTGCTTCATCCGTTGGCCTTGAAACTTTTTTCACACTCAACATACACCATTACATGTATCATTTTAAAATTTGGCATTTTTTTGAGTCCGTTTGCTATATTTAAGCCATTAAGTGCATTTTTAGGCATTTAATGGATATAATTCAAATTTGAACTGTAGGTACATGAAATTATGGCTAGAAGTGGGTTGAAAAATCTTATTAGTGGTCTTTAGTCTATGTTTAGCCCTTATACCACAAAAGAAAATGAGTGCCAAACACCAGGGGCCTGTGCTCGGGCACCAACGTGGAGCTTAGTGGTTATTTAATTCTAAAAAATTCAAATGAAGCCAGAAAAAAATAAAACTTGGCATGGTGTCATGATATGACCCCTAGAGGCTATGGTAAAATTTTGAGAATATTTCGCAAAAGTATTGGGTATACAAGTATTATTTTTTTGCAAGTCATATTAACATAGTTTGCCGAGTGTAACACTCGGCAAAGTGAGTGTTTGCCGAGTGTCTCTGTTCTGACACTCGGCAAACCGTATATCCTCTTTTTTTAATTTTGATAAAACTCCAGACCCGCGCCCGGCTCCTTCCTTTTTCCTCACCCAAATCCCTAGCTCTTCCCGCCGCCGCCTGCGTGCCTGCCATCGCCGCCTCGGTCTCCTCGGCTTGGTACCGCCACTCGCACCACCGCGTTCCTCAAAGCTCGCCGTCCTTCGGCCTCCTCTGCCGCCTCCTCAGACCGCTCCAATCGCGGCTTCTGACGGCTTCGGACATCGCCGCCTCGGGCGGTTGTTCCGTCGGCCTTGCTCGGAATCTCGCCGCCTCGAGGGTTTGGATTCGGCCAGCCCCATCGCCTCACTCGGCTCCCCGGTGCCGCCTCCTTAAGGTTGGTTCTTCCCTAATCCATTTCTATTCCCCAATTTCTAGGGTTCTTCCCTAAATCCATTTGCTTGAGTCAATTAAGGTTTTCCATTTGCTAAATCATGAGCTAGCAAAGACACATATATCCATCCTTCCTGAGATTCCTGGTCGTTGTCAGTATGTATGTTTGTAAGGGAACATGCAGAGCAAGAGAATTTATCCTTGTATATATGTGTCTGCTCTTTGCATGTAGAGTTACAATGTGCTCTCTGTTTTACATTGCCCCCGTTAATTAGGGATTTGTATTCATTTTTCGTCTATCATACATATGATGCATTAATACACTCTCACTCATAGCACTTAGCAACAGTAGGTGAATGTATAGATTAAAGCTGAAATCGAAGTTCCTGACCCAAGGAACTATAACTTAGAGTAGCTATATGAGTGCTGATGCTTAGCACATGTTGAAAGGATCGAGATGCCGACTAGAGGGGGGGGTGAATAGTTGGCTTATAAAAATTCCTTTTTTTTAAGACTTCTATTTAAGTTATCAAGTTATCTTCACAAATTAATAGTGACAGCTGTGACACAGGTGAGTGACACAGATGAGAACTATGAGTAAATTAACACATAGCTGTCACACAGGTGAAAGGCACAGGTGAAAAGAAAACCTAACCCAGGTGATCTACTTAGACTAATAGAGACACAGGTGCTAGCACAGATGAGTACAAGTGAATGAAACAGCTGAGTAACAGATGATCACACACAGGTATAAAGGTAAGCTAGCACAGGTGAAAAGGTAAGTACAACAGAGCAAGTCTAAGAGACACAAGCAAGCAAGAGTAAACAGATGAGCATGCAGTACTGGAAAGTAAAAGAGACTCAGGGATTTTTCACCGAAGTTCCCAACTCTTTGCAGAGAAGGTACGTCTCCGTTGGAGAGACCACTCCTAAGAGCTGGCCAGCACTAAACCGTGCTTCTTCTCCGAGTACCTGATTCTTCAGGACTCTTTCTCTTGCTTGTGGAGATCCTTTTGCCTTGCAGCAGGTAGACCTCAGAACACCTTCACAAACTACTGGTTCAACCCACACAAGCTCGGGTGATACCAGCAACTCCTACACCCGTCTAGGAGCAGACAAGCTCCAAGAGTAACAGATGATCCAGCAGCAATCTCTTGGAGGAACCTTTGCTCGTGCTCTAGCTCACAAACCCACTCGAACTAACCCTTAGGCGCTTGGCTCTTGTGGAGTGGTTGGAGGCTTTGCAACGGTCGTATGAGAATCACTGATTTGAGCAAGGTTGAGGACAGAGTCCTCCCCTGGTCCCCTATATATAGGGTCCACAGGCACCTGACCGTTACCCTGTTGCCACGTAGGATTGAGTGAGCCACCGGTGTCAGCCACCGGTGACACAGCTACACCCTACGCCCAACTGTAACCGGCTCAGGCAGACCGACACCTGTGTCACCGGCGGCACACACAGGTGAACCCTTAGCTGATAGCAGCACTACTCAGCCCGGTCCTGGCACACTACATGCCCTCAGCATACTTTACCTAAGCTACCTGAAAAGGAGAGAACCTCCGATAGACCCCTGACACAGCAGACCCTATCGCAGAGCAGATCCCTTAGCTTTTACAAGCTCTCTCCCGGTACAGAGGTGTACCTGAGACATAGAGCAGAAGACCACCTGTGACACAGCTGTGTCACACAGGTGCCTAAAGCTCTAGGGTTTTCACACAGCAACATACTTTTGAGCAAAGCTATTGACACAGGGCAATTGGCCCTCAAAGCACCAATCCCCTTGACCAACACTCTGAGCAATGAGCAAGGTTCCCTTAGACAACTGCTACTTTTCATCCCTCTTGGTAGTACGGGTGGTTCCTATGGACTCAAAGAAACTAGCAAATCTAGGCTTCACCTGCCACCAGCTGAAGTCACGGCCCTTGACGCATCAAGCCACCATCACCCTGCTTGCAGCTCCCTGCACAGCACCAGCTTCTTCTCAGCTGTGGCACAGCTCCCTAGCACAGCCATCTCTTTGTCCTTGAAACCACCTTGTACCTTTTTGGTGATCATCCTTCTCTGGATAGCCCTTCATCATGGAACCTGTAAGATCTGCTTACACTCAAATGTAAACATTAGATTCCAGTTTAGGTTGCCATTAACCATCAAAACCAAATTAGGGCCTAGATGCTCTTTCA
>JAGXJF010000516.1:0-56730 GCA_019208055.1 Stipa capillata | reverse complement strand
GGCCGCTCGTGGGGCTATTGCCCCACCCATTAATCCGCCTCAGCGCCAGCCTAGCAATCCCCAATAGCCATCCCTCTAAGCCCCGGACACCGGCCTTCTCTGTTTAGTGAAGGTGAACCCTCTGGCCCCTTCTTCCTCTCCTCGTGCTGCTCTTCCCCTTCTTCCTCTCAGAAGCAGCTGCGGATGCACCTCGCCTGCACAATGATGCATCTCACGGTCACGAGTTGTTCGCTCGTTAAGACTAGGAAGCAAACGTTCTGCATATAGATTTCTCGTTCCATGAATCCATGTGCTCTCCCTGTTATTGTGTAAGAATTCAGCTGGAATCTTGTTCTGTTCTCTGAGAAGAATTGAGCTTCTCTACCGGCGGCGGCTGTTTTGTAGCCATCAACTATTTGCACAACATGAGCCAACAACGGTTGTCTACTCCCCGGGACGTGAGGGCCCAGATACAGTAAATGGGATTTGATGTTGCAGTCGACAGCATGAAACAGCTTTGCATGGGAGTAGTAGTCACGGGCTGTTCTTCTGGTTGGAGGCCACAAAACATTTTGCCACAACTTGGTTAATTTGGTCAAGAGTATTATGTTAGTGTTTGATTCATTATCATAATTATGGTTGATCATACTATTATAGTTTCATGACTCGTGCGTTACAAACTTACCTTATAAAGCTGACCACACTTGTGGTTTCATTTTTCTTGGCTAATGAGTTAACCGTATTATCCAAAAAAGTTTGGAATGCTTAGACCTTAATTAAACATGCCCTACGTTTTACAAATCTACCGACCTTGACACCTAGAGTTATTTGTAATGGGTGCTTATTCAAGAAAATGTACTTTAATCACTCCAGCGATCAAAAGAGGTCAATACACATTTTATGATTCAAATCAAAAGTACCTTAAAATACGATTGTTATTGTAGTATTTGTCCGTGTCACATTTTCCTATCTATTCCGTCATTGTTAGTTGTCACCCTCATTTTCCCCGAGGTCGTTCTGTGAAGACTAAGCTGAAGATGCTTCCAATGACGTGCATGTGACATTCAAAATGCAAGAAGTTTTAGAATCTTCTATCGTCAAATACTTTTAGGTTTAACTATTGATATTAAAAAAATTATAAATAACAACAATAATAAATTGATACTATTAAATCCGTCATGAAATATACTTTCATAATATTTAATTATTTTTATTTGAAGTAATACATTTTTGATGGAATTGATGGTCAAAGTATCACTTTGAAGACCATGTCAATGCCTAAAATACTTACATTTTGGATTAGAGGGAGTATATACTTTCTCCAGCACCTAAGATATTGTCTTTTTAGATACTGACACAATCTTCGAAACAAAATTTTGACTACTAACACGTATTGTGATATAATCATAAAACTTAATAAAATCATATATTCTAAAAGTAATTTTCAAGACGAATTTACCCATATGATTTTCAAGTATTTAATGTAAATATTTTTAAAAATATTCATAGTCAAAAATTTCAAAAAAATTGACTCTACCATTTCCAAAGCGATAGCTTTTAGAAAACTTGAAGGGGTATATGCTCTGCTTTTGGTGACGGTACTAAAGAGTGGAGGTGCTAAAGAGTGGAGTATATAGACAAGTAATTAGAACATACATGTGTCCTTAGACTTTTATAAAACTAGAGACTATACATTCATAATTTGCATAAATGTCCTTAAATCTGAATTACTTTCCTAGTTAGCTCATCAATATACAATCAATCTCATTCTCACCTCTTCGCTCCATATGTAAATCAGCTCTAACCCAAACTCATTCCCACCCTACCCCCTCCCTAATAGTCGCCATCCCAAACCCACCTTGCCACACGGCATCCGATCATCCTCGTTCTGACTCCACCCCTCCCTCGCAGGCGCTATCCCCACCCACCTTGACGGTGTCCCCCTTCATTCCTTATCATCTATCCCTTTTTTTCTCTAACTCCGGTGTCCTTCGCCAACTTCGACGTTGCAATGCTTGGCAACGCCTTCGGCACGTCACGTTGAGCAATAGTGACATTTGGTGACAGGTGACAACCGACTTCACCACATGCAGTCCAGAGCGCTGCATGACGCCACTGGTTTCGTTGGAGGTTCTCCGGCCTATGTGTTGCCGAGGAGGGGCAAGGAAGATGGAGGTGAAAATTTTCAATTTTTTGGGCAACGAAGAACCGCCAACCCTGATAGAATTATCTCATTTAGCATGCACGACGCAACTTAAAAAATCTTATGGCAAACCCCTTTAATCAAAAAATCTTCTAGCACGTCCCAAAAATAGCAAAATACCTCATATTAATCCATCTGCTTGTTGAGGTGCGATGTGCAGTTCGAGATAAGTGCATGGATGTCTCGAATTGCCATGCATATGCCAAGCTCTTAAGTTAAAGGTCATGCCTAGACAGATCTTCTCGCGGGGGGGGCCACCTCCACTCTATTTCTATATCCTGACAGCATAATTGCCCTGCCGAACCAGGACTCCTTTTCGATGTGAACTAGTAGTATCTCCGGGAGGAGTTATGGCCCTGTGGGCACTGTTTAACTAACAATTTCATAAGCCAAGCTGACTTGCAGGCCCCATTGACAGGACCACAAACATGCTGGTCCGAAGGTCAGGCTCAGGTGTGTTGGTACTTCGAAGAAGTTGTCGGTGATGAGTAGCATCTGTCTCTTAGAGTTGCTTAGTTTAGAAAAGAAGATGCATGGGAGAGAGGCTGGGGACAAAACCAGCTGTAGTTTGAGGGTTTATCATGGGAACAGCCCATGCAATGTGTTTTTTTTGCCTGCAGATGGACGTGCATGTGGCTGCATGGGAACTTGCAGTTGCATGTAACCTATTTGTAAAAATTGCAGCTGTAGCAGCTGCTCCGTCCAACTAGTACTGGTTGGAGAGCTAGCTGCAATCTAGTCCATGAACTAGTCTACCACGCTAGCTTTGGTTATTTTAAAGCTTTGAACTCCTACAAAGGCCAAAAGCTAGCTGTACGTGTTCGTATGATTTCCACCAGTGTTTTGTCTTTCTTACTGTGCTTAAGAAAATGATTTGTGGTCCAAATTTATATATACAATTTCACTATAGGTTCAGGGAACAGGTTGATGGTCAAGTGCTAGAGAAAACACATCACGAGAACTTGTCATGATGTTGGCGTTGATAATTTCTAGAGCTATGCCGAAACAACGAATGAGCTCTCATCGTACCATTAAAAGGGCTTCTCTCTAGAGAACATTCCTACAGTTTAGAATGATTACTTGCACTAAACCCTCTTTTGTTTGATTTGTTTTTCTAAATTCAGTAGAACAAAACATATCAATATATATAAACCATCCAGCTTTACATGAAGTAAACCATCTCTCACGAACTGAGGTATCAACCTTAGTCATCAAACGAGTCAGGGAAATGCTTTTTCGATTGAAGTGACCCATCACCGTCCGATTGATCGAAGCATTTTCAGGCATATGGAATCTTACGTTTAATCAAAACGCTGGATCAAATGACAGCGATTGACAGAAACACACTGAAAAGATGAGAGCAAGGAGATCATATCTACGAAGAAGAGAACTATACTACACAGTACACGCATGCATGTCATCACTCTCGTCTCGCTTCGTCTTTATTCCCGACACAATCTCTTTCTGCGCTTTGATTCATCGATTTGATTCCATCTCTCTGCTGAAATATCAACTTACCTAGTTTGCTAGCTGCACGTTCCTTGTCACCACCCTCATCTACTCATCGTCTTTAGTACGAATGGTTTCACTAATTAAACGATTCTTTAATTCCCTCGAGATGTTTATCTAAGCCCTTGCAAATTGAAGGGTGACCGGGACTTACCAAAGAGCAAGCTGATTAAAAGGCGGCATGATAAAGTAGTCGCCGAAAATCCCTGGGCATTAGTACTAATGAAGTCTGTTTGAACCGTCCACGAGTTTGCCTAGATTTATGCGCTTTTGTTGGAACTTGCTAACGCATCTGGGATTGGAAACGACCTACCAACCAAGAAGATATCCATGTCTCCTATATTGATCAAACCTAAGCCTAATACGCATAGGGGGTCCAGGGACTAGCTTAATCTTTTGTAATGCACCTGTGCCGAATTAGGGTCCCTGTCTAGGAAAGGCATTTTGCTAAGGTCCATTTGGAACAAAGGGAAAATAAAAGATTTTGATAGCATTGAAATTCTACGGAAAATTTTCTATGTGTTCCTTTGCAACGACGGAATTTGTGCACAGGTCGACAAATGATGCGGCCCACTGTTGTGCTAGGTATGCTTGTATACAGGTGGACACTCAGGGTGTATTTGATTTTAGTCCAAGTCTAATCTAACCAAAATTTTGGCTAAAGTTTTGCTTGCCCATGATTTGGCCAATGTTGGCAAGAAAAATGAACTAGGATTGGCAAAAGAACATTGGCATGCCAAAAAATTGGTAGTCATCCAAACAATGACCAAATTTTTTATCATGACCAAAAAATTGGTATGGTAGATTTTGGTCACCAACCAAACATATCCTCAGTACTGGTTGGCTTCGCTGCCGAACTTCCTAGTAGACAACCTTTGTGCTCATTGTACCCAGAACTCCATGATTTAATGAAAGCTCATGCTTCCCTTAAAAAAAGGAATTCGAATTGTAGAATTTTTATAATTTTTTTTTGGAGAGTTCTAATCTTTAAAAAAATTTGTACAAGGACCTTTTGGAACAAATGATTAACGTTGTATGAATCCGATGAAATTTCTATAGACCAACAGCATACATAGAATTTTTGGTCATATACGAACATGAGGTTGGACCTTATGAAAATGATACATTGTGTTTGCATGGATTTTCTTCAAACTTCTGTAAAATTCCCATGAAGCATTCAAATGATCCTTTTTACGAATTGTTGTGTCTTTTATTCATGTGGGATCAACAAGTCATGACATTACAATCCTATGCTTTAAAAAAAAATCCTACGATCCAAAAGAGGCACTTCTAGAGTTCCTATGGAATGGCTCAAGCCATACAAATTTTTAGAGGGAATCTAACATGATACAAATTTTCGTCCGGACCTCTCTCCTAAATTATGTATTTTTTTCCTGTGAAGCATCCAAATAACACAACTGAACAATTCCTGCATTTTGAAATTTCTAAGAATCCAAGTGGAAATGCCACCTCAATTCTCAAGTTTTTCTTAGTCGTACATCTTTTTATTCATGCGTTCTAAAAATAGCATAGAGGCCTTTGGTTTCTAGAACAGGAAGCAAGGCAAGAGAAAAAAAAACTAAAGTCTCTTGTACTCTCCTAGATTGGGTCCTTAGATTTCTGTTGGAAAGATGATACATGGCGGGAAAAATATAGCATAAACATAGCGCAAAATCGTAGAACGACAAGCTCGAAAACAGATTGTATTCCATAATGCCTTTTTGGATTGTATAATTTATGTGCAATTCCAATCTTTGTGATAACAGATATTCCAAAGTTTCTTCGTTTTTACTTAAATCATGTAATGTCGAGGCATTTTCTGTATTTTTTTACGTTGTATCTTAACGATTACTCTGCAACATTTTCTGTATTTTGCAATACTCAGTTTGCTCTTAAATTTACCTATTTCTCCTATTTATGTATTTTTCATCCCTGCAACTTAAGGGACTCTCTCATTAGCACGATTTCCAAATCGTATAAATAGGAAAACGTAGAATTGTAGTATCATGTCATCTCAAATCCATATGATTGACAAGATATAGTGATTTCTCATAGGAAAAACATAGGAATCTTTCTAAGAGGTTAGAGCCAGTAAAAAATTTCTTATGAAATATAGTACAAAATAATCTTTTAAAAATTAATATGAATTTCAATCCTACAAATCAAACACTAAAAGTTTCTAATGATTACATTCCTCAAAAAATGGGAAAAATCCGAAATTACTTTGAATTAAAGAGCCTAAGAGAATTGATAAGAATTTTTTTATTTGATGAGAAATATTGCATCGAAATAGTTACACACACAGAAAGAAACCTTTATGGAATTAGTACTCCAGCAGCTTTGCCTGAAAAGAAGAGGAATGGGATTAATATATTCATCTTGGAATTTTAAATCGGTTGAACTGAAAGCTGACAAAAGGATGGAGGACATGGAATACTTTTTCAAGTGTTGCTAGGAAAAAGAGGTCATGGTCATTTACTTTTCAATAAAGTCTTGTAGTAATGTGAACAAGACCGGCCAAAAAATGCTTGGAAAATCTTAGGGCCTCGTTAAAGGAATTTTCCATGATTCAATCCTTGCGAACTTTTCGTATAATAATAGTTCGCTTTCTAGGATTAGAAACTTATGAAATTTTCATACATGCCATTTGAACTCAATTTCAAATAAAAATGTGCACTCCAATGTTTTGAAAAAATCCCTACCTGTCATGAGTTTCTTTGTTTTTCTTGTGGTGTAATAAAACACAATTTTGTGTCAATTCCAATGGACCCCAATTCTATAGGATTTAAGCAAACATATGATTGTAATTATGTATTCCTTTTATTATTGTCAAACCAGATTTACTCCCTATATTTTATTATATTTGTCACCAGCCCATCATTCACATAGACCAAGAAAGCACTAAATTTAAGAAAAAATAATAAAAAATAACCATGCATATTCCTATTAAACAACATAAGACAACCATTTAATCATTCTCAAAATATTTTAATAAAGGTATAGAGTGGAGACAACACAATAACTTTATACTTGATATCCTCAATAGACATATATTTTAAAATAGAATATCCCAAAATTGAGGACATATATAGTGGAATGGAGGGAGTACCAAGGAGCCAGGTGCTATATTTTCCAGTTGGATGGCAACGCATCAACAAAAATTTACACACCACTAACATTATTAAAAAATTCAAATTATTTAACAAGCTAGGGATCTAATATGCTACTCCCTCCATTTCACAATGTCTGTCCTTAGCTTCGGGTAATCCGTTTTAAAATATTTATACATTGGTTATAGCAAGAATATAGTTATTGTAATATCCTCACTCTATACCCTATGTAAATGCTTTTGAAATGGTTAAATGGTAGTACTACTTTAAAAAAAAATCAAATGTTTGTACTATTAGTTAATAGAGATATGCATAATTATTTTTATTTAAAATTTTTGATTTAGTGCTGCTTTGGTGTATGCTCACAATACGTTGAGAACAGAGACAATGAAAAAGATATAATAATTATAATTTCTTCTTAAAAATCCATCCATGCTAGAACAGTACATGTAGGCCGTGGCCCTATAGGCTAGTAGCCCTACAGGCTGTGCTGGCTGCAATGATGTCAGCTCCTCCATTCTGACTATTTAAGACCTCCCTTGCTTCCGGATCCATGAGCTTATACCATTTCTCCGGCTTCCAGCTCATGGCTGGCCCAAGAAACACAAAAAAGTTTCCAGTCTTCCTATTCCCCTCTCCTCTCAAAGTTTCCTCCTCTCTGCGTTACTCTCCAGCCTTGCATGCTCTTGTGGTATTTTCCTCTTAAATCTTGTTGTTTGGTGTGCTTTTCAATAATCTAGTTGTAGAAACTTGATCTCTCATAACAACATCTGGAAGCTCAAGGTTAGCTTCTGTGGTCGGTCTCTTTCTAGGTGATGACACACTGGCTCAGCAGATGCAGATTGGTTTTCCGTTGTTTGTTTTGTTCCTCACAATGGGGCTGTTAAGTGGCTTATGTACAACAGTAAAAGAGAGCTCTCTTCAGTCCACTCAAAGATGACTGTAGGGTTTTATTAGCTGCCGACTCATCCACTCACCTACCAAGAATCATGACGGAGTGTATGTCTTGGTAGCCGACTGGATGACGCGGGAGCTAAAATTTAGCTCTATGTTGTTTGTGGTTGGACTGAAGGGTGCTCCCTTGCTCAAAATACCTGTGCATAAAATCATTGTCTTGGATGATTCTCAGTTTCTGTATGGTTTACTGCATAAATTCTTCTTCTTTTAGCAAGGGTCATATTCTTGTATTCTATTTGTTCTGGATAACGTTAGCTTGATTTCTCGGGTTTCTGATTTCAAGATTTAGATTTTCTCCAAAAGAATCAATTTCTCATACTTGGGTTTATTCAGAAGCTATGGTGTTGGGCTTTCAAGCCTGTCTAGAAAGGTTTCCCACCTACATTTTCAAGGTGTTCTTTTTTGAGGCTATTGGTGAGGACTGAGGAGGGATGTCTCAACTATTTGCATCATTTGAAATTCTTAAAATCTTTCTTGTTTACCTGTATCTGTGGAGTCATTGTTGAAATTATCTCAACGGGAGGTTATTTGGATCTTTCAAGCCATTTTCAAGTTCAAATGTACGCAGTCTACATGCAGCACTTTATGGTGACTTCTATCTTTTTTTCAATTTATACGTTGATGTTTTACTTTTTTTTCTGCCCCATAGGAAATAAAGCTTGATTCTTCTGAAGAATTCATAAATCGGAACTACGAGAGTTGTATTTACTCTCTGGCATTTTGTAAACAGTTACTTCTATGTAGGCACTGTAATTTGCAATTTGTCCCAAGATCTCTGTCTTGTCTACCTGTCAAAAGAGTGCATCGACTTCATAATTTCTTGTAGTCATGCAAGAAACTGTCTATGCATTTCGTGTATCAATAATGCAAAACAACAGGAAGGCCATGGCCAAAAATGACTCTCTGCCTTGCAACCTCTTCTTTTAAATGATTTGATTTACTCGGAGAAATCATCTCACATTGGGAGGTTCAATAAATACAAGGGATGTATTTGGATGGAGGAAAAATGAATAGCTAAGGATTTCTCCCCCTATGTGAGGTCCTTGGAACAAAGGCTCCCATATCTGCTCCCTTCGCTGGTAGTGCATAATATTCATTGCAAATTTCTTTGGAATGACCCATTTCATAGGTCTAACCTCTTGGAATTTTAGTTGTGAGAATATCATCTTCCACTTAATTAATTTGTAGAAATTTGTTGAGCAATTTTAAAACAACAAATTTGTAGTGCGTATATATATTAGGAGCACGTTTTGAACGACGCAAGTACTCTTGTAACTGTGGTACTACGCACTTGTGTTTGTATTCTCAAACTAGGTAAAGGCATACGAACTCAGGCATATATAGGTGATGTGCACCCGTTCACTCCTGAGGGATTAAAATAACCTTACTCAACCTGTGAAAAGAAGCTCACCCTATTGGAGCTTGAAAGTGCATTTGCTGACCATATGTTTCCATCATTGGCGTGTCAGGTGGATGTGTATTTTCGGACGTGGAGACCGGAAGAATACTTTTTCATTATGTTAAAAAATGAAGGACAATGTTAAACACTCCTGCCATGTTGCGTGCACACATTGTCATTGCTCAATAGTAGTTCAAACAGTGAATTACAGTACGTAGTTGCTGCTTGCCTCTACCGGTCGTTGCTCTTTGATATATACCGTTGTGTAGTACATAGATCTTCGGAATGACATAAGCCGATGTGCAAACTGCGGCCCGTTGTATAGTGCAAACAATGTCGTTCAACCATCTCACAAAAACATGATGTGGTGCTTAAACAATGTCGTTCAACCGTCTCACAAAAACATGATGTGGTGCTTAATTGTTTATTGCGTTTGGAATGGCTAACATATGATTTCAACTAGTAATTTGTTTGAATGATTAGCGTGTAAGAGTAAACTTTCCAACTTTATTTTGATACCGAGTAAACCTCTGATGGGAGCATCAAAGATTTGATTTACTGCTGGGAATAATGCTCGGGGCGTGGATTAGTGCGCGCATGCACAAATAGATTCTTAATTACCATGTACTTAAAATGAGTGGACAAATCATTTCTAAACATGCTAGCAATGCATATTGTTTTTGGACGATGGCCATAGAAATCCATTTACTACAAACATAACAGTGGTACTACAGATCTTTCTCGAAACTAGCCCACACTGTGGACGCTAGTAAGGCAACATACAATCACGGTGTGAGTTAGTTTCAAAACGATCCACAGTACGTGTAGGCCAGGGCTGGATTACTCATATGTATATGCATTAAGATATATGATACCTATAATTTATAAAAATCTTCTGGCATAAATATTTTGGAAGCACTACGGCTCCAACGTAGAATAGATTCTTCGACCCTAGGCAGGAAGTCAATCTACAGTCACAGTGTAAACTAATTTCCATAGAAAGATCCATAGTGTAACTAGTTTCCAGGAAGATATCATCCTACCATCTAAGATCCCCAACATAACTAGCCTCTAGAAATATATTGTTTTCTACCGGTTTTGCGCGAGTAAAAATGTTGTACAATTTACAAAGGGCACTTGTGATTTATGTGGGCAGCCCAAGTGAAAGCTGCTTGAAACTACAGAAGGTGGCGCGTAAAACCGTTTTCCAAAATAACGAAAAGGCCATCGGCCCAGCGGATCCGCCTTCACGTGAACGCTCCCCCTGCTGCGGCTGGAGGAAAACCCTAAAGCGCGCGTGAGATCGAGGCTCGCGCGGCAGGTGCCAAGGATCGGCCGGCGCACGGCCGGTTTTGTAACACGTGCCTGCGCGCGGCCGTTGCCGCGCCAATCCCGACGGGCAGCCGAGCCCGGGTGAGGGGGAGGAGAATCTCGCGCGGCGCGGGGGGTCACTAGCAGAGGCGGCAGGGAGAAACAGATCAGAACACGGCACAGCAGCGTGAGCCGGAGCTCGGAGTTGGGCTCCACGGGCGAGGGGGCCGGTGTGGTGGTCTTTTCCTATGCTGCCCCCCTTGTTTACACCTCCCCATGCCGCCATGTTTGATGCCCTCTACTCTCGTCTCGTCGCGTCGGGAACCTCTACCGACTCCCACTACTTCGTCTGCTTTCCCGAGGAGGCGGAAAAGAGCAGTTTATGCGGTGTCTTCTCCTGTCTCGCAGCCAACCGATGCCGAGCAAAGTGCACAGAAGCGATTAAAAAAGTTGGCGGTGACATGGCATGCTTCCAAGCACGAGGGTGAGGGTGAGGATGAGGGTGAGGGTGGTGGTGGACATGCAGATTCGGTCGCAGGTGGGTGGCTAACTTTGTTTTTATGTTCTTTAAGCTGTCATGGCCCGCAGCCCAGCCCCGATACATCCAATCGTTCTCCCGATACATCCAGTCGTTCAGTCTGCACGTCAGTGGAGGAGATGCTCTGCTGCTGCTACTCCATGTATGAGGGGGGCAATGTCACGTGTACCGCATAAAAGTGAATCCTACATACTAGTAGTATCTACGCTTTGCTGTGTAAAGAACTAAAGATCTCTCGCAAGAAAATATTTTCATGGCGGCGCTGACGAAGTTTGCAAGGAAAAAGCGATAACGGATCCAATGCTACCGTGCGACCAAAGCATTGAACCAGACATGGACAGTCATGAATTCTTTAAAAAAAATTAACAACGTTGATGCAACATATATCTGTTATTACATATGATTTTAAATCTAAACACTACTATAGATCCATTATCGACATGTGTAAAAAACCACCTACAATGCATAACATCATAGGCGGTCCAAACTTTTAAACCTTTAAGATACGTTGAGAAAAATTTGTCGTCTCTGATGACGCAACATCAAGGATGGGTTTCAAGTGAATCATCTGTGCTAAGTCATCTCGTACGAGTGGACTTCTGAATCGTCTCTGATATGTTTCACTATCACATACGGTCAGTTAAGATAATTATCGGAGATGTCATCATAGCCGGTATAAGCGAATTAACCATCTGTGATGACCAGCTGCCCTATATAATGCACCCTACCCAATCTAGATCTCTTTTAGATTTAGATCTGATTGTTGTGGCTGGGCGATTTGGTGATTTTTAGGTAATTAGACTGCAAATTTAGAGGAGTTATTATAAATCTACTATTAATTCATTATCAAAGGTTAATATTTTGTTCTTAATTATTCATTTATGGTTATGGTTATGGTTTAAGGTTATATTTGGATGTACATGAGAAAGAGAAGATTATTTAGATCGATGTAAAGGAGATAATTGCTGGTAGTTTTTTGTTATGTACCTAAAGGGGTTAGTCTAATTAAGGTTATTAGTATGTATTAGTGTGTAATGTAGCTTTTCGTAGTATAGAGAGATTGCGAAGATATTTTTGAAAACCTAAAACTAGTTTTCTATGGAGAGTTTGTTTGTGACGATGAGTAGTATATTAATACCGTATACGAGGTAATATACATATATGATACCCTGAATATCCGGAGCAGCTGACGTATTCACAAAGGATTCTAGGAGATAAGGACATCTTTTGTAGAGCTCCAGGATACCCTTTAAACTAGGAGGACTATCCCTATATTTAAGGTTGGTCGAGTCCTGGTCAAAGACGACTTCGTATCAGATATGAGTGCCCCCTTATAAAAGGACTCGATAGCCCTACAGGAAAGAGCAAGCCGAAACACAAGCTAATAACCAGAAGAAGTAAAAGCCTTTAGCAGATTGAGCCCTAGCCATTCCAGAGCCTCAATCATCCGCCCGACGTCCCCGAGAAGATTCATCGCTTCCAGGAACCCGAGTTCCCACATATCAGCCTTTGGAGATTCCGACTAGATTTAGATCTCATTTAGGCTAGACACTAACAAATCCTTGTATTCTACTCATTATTCAAAATATAATAACATGACGTAGAGCTATTATCCTGAGGGAGGCCTGAACCTGTATAAGATCGCTATCCTCTGTGTGCCAGTACTGCTAGGCGACAGCTCTAGAGGTCCCTACTCTTCAACAAATATTTCTGATCATGACTACCGTAAGATCAATGGTTTACCAATCGTCGATAGTTTGGTAATTAGATAATTGGTAGATATATGCGGAAATATTTTATTAAGTATGCTTTCTCGCGAAGATGGATGTACGATTAGAGTCGTGTGTCCGTGGAGTACATGAATGGTGTGTCTAGATTTATAAGAGCCGACAAAGAAAATATGTTGAGAAAGGGTGAGGACTTTATGTCATGTCTATGCATTAACTGCAAGAACCAGAAGATGTTGAAGACAGAAGGGAAGATCCAAGGACACTTGATTCATAGGGGTTTCATATAGAGTTACACTCGTTGAATTAGTCATGGTGAAGAATAGATTATGCAGGAAGACGATGATCAAGTCAACGAAATTCTTGCTGATGATATCCATACTGAATCTGACATCGAGGATATGTTATCGAATGACGACTATGATCTGGATCAGATGTTGTGTGATGTAGAAGGATGGACCTCGGTAGAAAAGAGTATGATAAACTCCTGGCCTTGATGAAGGACTCAGAGAAACCTTTGTACGAGGACTGCATGTTGAAATACATGAAGTTGTCATCTGTTCTTGAAGTTCATAAATTGAAGACAAGCAATGGGTGATCCAATAAAAGTTTCACATCATTGTTAACTCTCTTAGAGGACATGCTTCCCAAGGGAACCATATGCCCACAATCACCTATAAAGAAAATGAGGTGCTTTGTCCCCCAGGAATGGAAGTAAAAGGAATACGTGTACGTAAGAACGACTGTATCATCTTCTTAAAGAGTACAAAGACTTGTATGTATGTTCGTTGTGCAAAGCATCTCGATACAAGAAATGCAAGAATGAAGATAATGACACAAGGGTAGCGAGGTGATGAAAGGACCCCCTGCTTAGGTCGTGTGGTACCTTCATGCAATTCCCGGTTTGAACCGTTTATTTGCGGATGTGAGGGATGTAAAAATGATGCGTTGGCATACCGAGGGCCGTAAGAGTAGTGTAAAGCTAAGACACCCAGCTGATGCCATCCAATGGAAAAATATCTATAGTACACTATTTTCGATGCGGCATTGACGAGTATAAGGGTTGGGTTGAGTATAGATATAATGAATCAATTTGATAATATGAGTAGCCAACATAGCACTTGGTTTTGTGGTTTTCTGTATCTATAACCTTCCTCCTTGTTGGTGTCTGAAGTGGAAGTATATTATGCAATCGATACTTATTCAGGGACCGAAGCAATCTGGGAATGACATTGATGTGTACCTAGCACTACTGATGGAGGATCTACAAACACCATAGAAAGAAGGGGTAGATGTATGAGATGTGAACAAATGAGAGAACTTCACATTACGCGCCTTGACGTATTTAACCATCATTGACTATCCCGCCTTTGGTATCCTATCGGGTTGTAAGACCAAGGGGGACAACGCCTATGCTCAATACTTGGATGATACCATGAGTATGTGACTAAACAACTCCTACAAGATAGTGTACATGCGGCCCCGTGGGTTCTTGCGGAGAAATCACCTATACCGCAACATGAACAAACAATTTGATAGAGGGATGGAGAAAGTTCCTATTCCAAAGCCTAAGAGTGGGAAAGCGGTTTAAGACCCTAACCCAAATTCGATAAATGCCCAACCCACCTATGCGGCGGGCCCACATATATATAGCACCCCTCTTACACTTTCGTCCTTACTTCGTGTAAAAGAGTTAACCTGAGGTGCTACGTTTGAAATACAAGGGTATATATACTATACAAACTCTACTTAGACTCTCTATTTGGGACTAATTCCACCACACAACTACACAAGGAGCACATGAGCCTCTACACTAACAAGTTGGGGTATTATACTCACCCCCTTTTAGGGTTGACGCCCTCGGTGGAACACCACTACATGGCAGATGTTCAGCAAGACCACCCCTCAGTACACATTCTGTGCCATGTGTCCACCATAGTCCCACATGCACATGCGACTTGTAGTAGCGAGGGTTATGCTTTGGTACTAACAGTAACGCCTTAGCCCAAATTCACAGCCCAGCCAACGTATGGGGTGGATACGCGTATACATAGCACGCCACTTACACTTTTATCCTCGCTTCTTGTAAAAGGGTTAACCCATAGGTGATATGTCTAGAACACAAGGGTATATATGCTGGACGAACTCTACTTAAACTCTTGACGTGGGACTAATCCCACCACTTAACCACACAAGGACCACATGGGCCTCTACACTAACGAGCCAGGGTACGAAAAGAGGTATATGATATGTTGTTAAGGATATCGATGTTGTGCTTAGAAAGGGTGTAAATTGAGGAACGAGATCTGGAAGGAGAAATCAATTTTTTGAGATTTACCTTATGGGGAGGACTTGGAAGTTCGCTACTGCATTGATATGATTCATGTAGAGACGAACATTTGTGACAAGTTGATCATTCTCTTACTTAACATTCCTTACAAAACAAAAGATGGTATGAAGGCACGGCTTGACTTGGTCGAATTGAGCATCAAACCTGAGTTAGCATCGATAAAGGATTACGAAAAATGCTAAACATTCCTTCCCCCTACTTGTTACACTCTATCCAAGCCCCCGGAAGGGCTGAACTCTATGAGTGCTTGCATGGTGTTAAAGTTCCATCAGGTTGCTCCGCAAACATCAAGAAATTTTGATGACACATATGCTACCTGTTGTAATAAGAGGTATCTTAGTGATCAAGATTTGAGAGACAATCATGATGTTATGTAATGTTTTTCAACATAATCTCTTATAAGGTCATCAATCTTGAAGACCTAGACACCCTGCAAGAAGAACTGATGGAGACTCTATGCAACCTCGAGATGTACTTCCCTCTGTCATTTTTTGATATCATGGTCCATCTCCCAGTTCACCTTGTCAGAGAGATAAAGATGGCCAGATCCGTCTTCCTATGAAGCATGTTCTATTTTGAGAGGTACATGAGGATTCTCAAGTCCTTTGTATGGAATCGATCTAGGTCGGAGGGCAGCATTATCAAAGGTTATGCAATCCAAAAGATTGTTGAGTTTTGTGTGACTACATGGTCACCTAAATCCGATAGGTGTGTCTCAATCATGCCATGAGGGGAGGCTAGAGGGTATCGAGACCATCGGAAGGAGAGACCTTAGGCCAATGAAGGATGTGTTTGATCAAGCCCATCTCACGGTGTTGCAACACATGACTACAGTGTCCCCTTTCATCGAAGAGCATATGAAGGTACTACAATAACAAATTCCGGTGCGATCTGATATTTGCATCACGAAACAACACAACATTTGTTTCAACCAATGGTTCAAGGACCAACTCACTGAGAGGTCATCAACCGAGGATAAGGTGACATGGTTGGCAAGAGAGCCAACCTATTCAGTTGTGACATGTTAAGGGTACGACATAAATGAGTACACATTTTATACGAAGACTCAAAATGTAAAGAGCACGTACCAGAACAACGGTGTTTCCATTGATGCCGTCAATACAGTTAGGAGGAAAATCTCATATTATGGATTCATAGAGGAGATTTGAGAGCTTGAGTACGTACATTTCAAGATTCCTCTATTTTGGTATCGTTTTGTCAGTCTCCAACTTGTGAAGGTCGACAAGTATGGCTTCACCACAATGGACCTGCAACGTTTTGGATACCAAGAACTCTTCGTATCCGCTAAACAAGCTAAACAAGTCTTTTATGTAATCGACCCATCAAATATGAGGTGTCAAATAAGAGGCAACATGTGGTAAGGAATGGAAAAAATTGGTATTGTAGAAGTCAACAATATAGTGGACGGGATGACTACAACAAATTTGACAACATGCCTCCTTTCAAAAATGGTACGACGTCAAACAAGGAAGAAGAAGATGTGGAACCAACTTATGCATGAAAGATCATGAGGAAAGGGCTATTTTTAAAGGAAATAAGTAGGTGGTGGATTAAGTGCAAGAAAGCTATTTCTATGTCCTATATTACTTGGATTTGAATTATTTGTAATGTGATGGTTATTATATGTGGAGTTATTATATCTTTGTGAATGCACATGATTTGTGAATGTACATCTGTTGTGTTGTATTTAAGAGGGCATGACTAGTATTTCCTAAAGCTAGCTCCAAAACAAGAAAAAGCTATGCCCTCTGAAAAGAGCATCACAAATGGTTTTCCCGTCCTAAAGCGTCTGTGATGAGGCACCATCACAGATAGGCCACTGGCTTTCAATCTTTGAGATGACCACGCTGCCTCCCAGTCAACCCCACTGCCTTGATGACCGTGCCATCGCTACCGTGTCCGCTATGACCGCGTCGCCGCCCCGTCAACCTTGCTGCCCCAACAATCATACCACCAGCACGACCTCCTCCCTCCTCCTCACCACGCCGCCGCCTCCTCCAACGATGACACTGCCATTGCCAACACAATGCTATCGTTGGCAACAACGAGGCTTCACCTCCTCCTCTCCTCCTCCATAGGTTAGGGTACCGTCAGCATCCATCCCACGGTAATTAGAAAACTTTACGGTAATTAGAAAAATCTAGGTTACATAAAAATTTTCTAGGGTACTTAGAACATTGTAAGATGTTAGGGTACTTCAAATTTTTTTACGATGTTATGGTACTTTGCAAATTTCTGGATGTTTGGTACTTCGCAAAAAATTAGGCCATGTTAGGGTCTATGCGGCGATACGCCATCAAAGTGGCACATCGGAAGCATCGCAGCGGTCCATTTATTACAACTCAATTTACAAACTTAGAGAACAAGATGCAAATATACAAACATATTCCCAAAAGTACAGGGAATTTAAAACCGTTCCAGTTGGTTACAGCAAAAGTTTTATCCGGGGAATTTAAAACCGTTCCAGTTGGTTATAGCAGAAGTCTTATCCTACATCTCTCATCTCCCATTTCCTATGCTTCTACACTTCGGGGTCTTCACCACGGTAGTCAAAGTAGTAGTCGATGCTTTCGCCCTTCGTCCCTGTTGTCGGTTCTTCGGAGACTTCATCCGACCTCGATGTAGACTATGTCTTGATCCGTCGTCGGCTCACCGTCTAATCAAAGGAATTAAGATAGAGGGATGAGTACAGAAGGTACTCAACAAGTCCAGGAATAGCAAATAGGTGTTTTGTCACACCCTGATTTTCATCGTCCAGAATTCTCGAAAACCTAAACCCTAAGACGCGTATATGCGTATATATGTTTAAATCATATTGCATGTTCATTCGGATTTCAGTTCCTCTTGAAGCATGCCATTTCATGGGATCACTTGAGAGAGGTTGCACTGTCACGCAACGGACCCAAGTCGCAACCCTATCATCGCATGTGCATTCAAAACCCTAAACCCTAAATCAACACACGCACCGTATATGCACGAGCTGTCCGGGCCCAAACCCTAAGTGGCAACTCCCCCACCTTTTTTTCCCGACCATCCATTTATAAACCCTAACCTCCCCCATACCCTACCTTAGTCGTGCCGTCGTCCGAAACCTTAAAACTCAATCTGTCGCCATAATTCCTAATAATTCTTTTATCGGGCAGAAGCCCTAAAATCTATATTTCATGTATTTTCCTCCATCCAAAAATTCTAGAAAAATTTTATGAACTTTCTAAAACTATTTGACACCTAAATATGAAATAACAATTGAAGGTTTAGTTCAAAAATCTTTAAACACATTCAAATTTGAAATTAGGTCAAATTTGCACCTTGAACTACAACCCCTTCAAATCTTGTTCAGAAAAATTCCATAAAATTCTACCATACTCACCTCAGTGCCAGTAATTCAAATGTCCAAAAACATACATGTGTCCAGTGCAAAAGTTGGCACAACTTCTGTTGAGCACCTTATGCCATTTTCCTTCTCATCATGAATTCAAGCTCAATTCTCAACCACCTTGCTCCAAACTCTTACCAGCTTTCCTACTTCAATCAAGAGCCATGCCCCACCCCTTCTTCCCTCAGTGTAAAGTCTTAATCCACAGTCTTCAACCTCCATGTCACCTCATGCCAACATTGGCAAGCTTTGGCTAACCCTAGTCTCCATGGTTCCATGTCAATCCTCCACTGCCATTTCTCTCCCTCTGGACACATCAGCCTCACAGACTTGCTCAGACACACCCCAACACACCAAGGCATGCCTGTGCACACGCATGCCACTCGGGTGCGTGCTCTGGTGTGCTCTGGACATGCTCCCTGGCATGGCTAGGTCAACCAGCAGCAGCTCCGCTCCATCTCCTGTCCCGTCGCCAGCTAGCTAGTTTCTGCATGCCAAAGCAACGCCATGGTCGCCAGCAAGCCCTTCGCGCCACGGCATGGTCTTCATATTCTCCCAGCACAGTGCACAACCGAGTCCAACGGCCCTCCATTACTCCTCCCTCGCTCGCGGCTATAAGAAGGCATCCCGAGTTCTCTCCTTCCTCGCAACTCCTATCTCCTTCCAACCTCTAGCTCTGCCAAGCTCCGCTCAAGCTCAAGTCCACCCATCCCTCGCCCACGGGCACAGCCGCCTACTCTATCTGGTCATCGTCTCCCTCCAGACCTGGCAACTGCGCGAGCTCCCCGACCACAAAAATGGAATCGCGCTGATCTCCTGAAGCTAGAGGTGTCGCCCGATCTCTCTCTCCCTCTCTGAATCATTCGGAATTCCTCGCCATAGTTTCCACCGGAGCATCGCCGGAGCCAAGCAACCCCTCGTCAGAACCCTCACTCGTGCGCCCTCTTCTCTGCCTCTGACCGGTGGGACCAGCACTCCCGAAGCGGTAAGTGGGGGAGTGCCGCTGCCAGGTGGGCCTGACCTCCCGCCAGGCCCACAACCGAGTAAGTGGCCACGCCCCGGCCTCCATCCGCCTTCACAGCCAGAAGGCATGATTCCATTCCTCGCCGTTGACGTCACCTCTTAAATCCAACACCCGGCTAGTTTTCTTTATTTCCAGAACCGGTTATAACCTTGGTTCGGCCGGTTCACCTTTAAATATATAGCCCGGTTCTTGAAAAACTCCCAACATAGAAAGATATTTCTGAACTTTTGGTTCAAATAGATTTTTAAAAATTTGAACTTTTCTTTAAGGAACAGAGAGCATATTCAAATACCCAATTCAAATTCAAATCTTTTTAAATTTCTTTTGAACTTTTGGTCCATTCCAAAATATTCTAACATGCTAGAGCCCTAATCTTCTGAACCTAGCATAAAGTTGCATATATATATATTCGTGTTGCATGATTCAAAGATGGAAGAAGGCAAACTTAAACTCTAAAACCCTAACCTCAACTTCATGCATATATACATATATACCTCTTCATAGCCCGAACATGTTAAACCCCCATCAAAGTTACTTCCCCCGCATCTTTCAACCGCTAAGTCCTAGGACACCTCATCCACCATGTAAAGTCTAGGGTTTCCGAGCGAAAGCCGTTCTAAGCGTGAAACCTTAATTCATTAAGTCCCTGCATAAAATATAGAAACCACAACTCTCCTTCCCTTTCTTTCTTTTCAATCATGTTTACAAAACATGGCATATTTTCAGCATGGAGTTGCCCTCTTTGGTTCTTTATCGTGTTTGGACTCTTATCGGCGTTCTTTGAAACGTGTAGTTGACGGTGTGAGGTACGTTCGTCAAGAGGAGCCAGAAGCATCCCCGCGTCCGGAACAAGACCAGGAACTGCCAGGCAAGCTTTCCACTCTTGATCATGTTGAATCCCAAGATTTCGGAATGTTATTTTGATTACGAACCATGCATGCTATGTTCTACGTCATGTTTTTTATGTAGTCTAGTTATGTCCGACACTTAGAGAACCCTAGGCCGACCCTGAACTCCTTGTCACCCTAAGGACTACCTATTCCAGAGGAGTTACCGGAAACTTAGGGTAGACTATATATATACATATGCTTAGCCCTGCAGTAGAAAAACTAGGTTTTCAAAAAGGAAGAAATACCCAATATTTCATGTGGTGAAAACTTGGAAACGGACCGTCGTGTCCGGAGGCGTATGAAGGTAGTATATCCATGGGTTGGGATATTTTACCGCAAAAAGGTTTTGGTTAAAACCTGAAAAACAAAATGGAGAAGATTTTGATCTGGGTCGGAAATGAAGGGGAAAGGCAGGAAGCTTGTTAAAGTGCGAGATAAGGCCCGGCGTGGTTCTCGCTGCCCGTTTACGGGAGTGGTGTGAAGTCCCTCTCGGATCACATAAGGACCGACCTTAAGTGTCGTTTGGCCAAGTCTTATCGTACCTCCACATATCCTTTATGGGAAGAACTTGATCTAGTACCCGGTCTGAGACTAGCATGAACCCGTAGGCAGGGAGAAGTGTGCAGATGAGGTTGTAGCCTCTATAGAGAAAAGTGTCCACGGGAAAGCGATGGCTTGTTCGCCACAAAGTTGGAACATCAACCTCCTTGTAGCGATGATACTGACTCAAGCTAGGTTTGAGACATGTCCTTCTGGCGGGTTCATGGCTAGGTTTACTCCGGTGAAGAGTCTCGTTGTACTAGCTCTGGTAGTATGCGGTGCACGGTATGCCCAGAGTGACCTACATCGTGTGGGTAAAGCCGTACCACCTCTGCAGAGGGTTAAAACTATTCGAATAGCCGTGTCCACGGTCAATGATGAACTTGGTTAGGCCACACTAAAGTAGATTGGGTTGAAAAACCTAAAAATATGGTTATGGGTTTAAGGACGCGATCCGCCGAGTTCGCAGGGTGACATGCAAGATCCCCGCAGCAGCGGGGGAGTGGAGAAAAGGGTTCTCATCATAGCGGGCAACCGTTGATATCCCCGTAGGTACCGGGTGAGCTATGTCTCCCTGAGGAATCGGGCGATTATCATGCTTTGCCGTTATAGCGGAAAGCGCAGAGATGATCTCCCTGTTATAACGGGAAGAGTGATAAATGCAGGTACCTTATCTCGCTGTGTCGAGATACTTTGCTAAAACTGCTTTAATATCTATCTACATATTTCAAATGCAAACTTACTTTCCCGCACAATATGAAACCTAGAATAGAGCCAATTTCTTGATAATTCCCTTGCATGCTCATATCCGTGATAAACTCCCTGGCGGAGTGCTTGCGAGTACATTCAATGTACTCACCTGGGTTGTTATGTGGCCAGACGATGAGGAGGAGTACCAGACCGGAGATAGCGACAGCGATTTCGAGGCGTAGGATTTCTCCCCCAGTCAGTTGCCTGTGGTTCGGCATATTGATGGGTTATTTGCCATGAGTTTACTTTCGCTGCTGTTTTAATTCGGCCGATAGGCCCGGTTTGTACTATTAAAGACCAAATATGGCTAAGTGTGGAATGAACGATGTATTGCATGTCTATGCTATTAAGTGCTTGTGTGTATCGGCTACTGATCCAGGGACCGATAAAGTAAACACAAGGGTTTATCCAGCCTCAAAACCGGGTACGCCACATGTTTGATGCACTAGCTACTGAGAACGGCAATGTTCTCCAAAAGCAATGCAGTTTTGTAAGGTAAGAGAGTCAGGTTTTAATTTAAAAGTCTGATGATCTCATGTCTCACAAGCTGCTAGGATTCTCGATGAATCCCTTTCTCGCCGGGTTCATAGTTCCAACTAGGAACATGGAGTGACAATGCCACGATTCAATACACTCTGCAGAGGTGCGCAACTGTACCCAGAAATGATCATAAGCATGTACCCAAGGTGATCAGCCCCGAATCACGTACCCATGATCACAGAGCCTTTTCGCCGCCCGCTTGGTCATACTCCATGTCATAGTCCATATAGGACTACTGGTCTCAATTCCTAATGTGATTAACCGACGTACGGCCAATGCCACTTCTACCAACATGATGTGACTAGCCGACTCACGAATAATATCACCTGTGATTAGCCGACCTACGGCCAGTGTCACCTTCTCGGTAGTCGATCCCCCTACCGAGGTCTTGTGTTCCCAGGGGAGTATGAACCTAGGGCAAAGGTACTTTAGCTCAGCCCCGCCCATACAGGGTATGTGGTATGCGCGATCACTACAGCCCTTAAGCACATTCGATCATTGGTTGCATTAACCTTATATGAGACAAACCCGTGTGATGAAATTTGCCTTCCAATGTGCCTCCGGCATCCATTTCAAGGTTTCATCACCCACTATGATTCACGCCCAAAAACCGGCGATCAAAATAAAACAACAGTTGATTCATCTTTAGAAAATAGATTTTCATTTTGTGCATGTTGTAGACAAGAGGGAAGTTTTATAAGTCATTCTCAACGGACATGAACAAGAAACTGGACTTGCCTGGTATCGGATTGAAAATGGAGTTCGAAGGGTTTACTTGTGGAACTCTGGCTTCTGGCAAAGAAATAATAAAGTCTGATAAGGACTAATCCAGAAGTTCCAATAATGATGAAATGACATGGTATGCATGAAATGGTGCATAGAAAAATAAATCCATGAAAACTTAAATCTTAGTCTTTAAGCATTCTTCTAAAGATTGAGATTATTTCCAAGAATAATCATGTTTTAATTATTTCTTATGTTCATATGGAATTTTAAGTTGACATAACCTTACTACTTATCTTAATTCACTTAAGAAACTTAACCTAGGTTCTAATCCTTTTCTCAAACAAAGAATTAATACTTCTATCTCGACTAAGTTTACTTAGAATTCTTGATAGGTTTTAGTTCCCTCCTAGGAATTACTTTAACTTAAGAATTTACTTTCGATTTCCGAACTTACTCTTCGGAAATTATACTTATATATATATATTTCCATTTTCTATCTCTTGCTTTTCTTCTGTAAGGAATAAGGAAAGGATAATCTAATTTAACGTCATTTTCCTGCTACTTAAGAAACAAAATTTTGTATTTTGAATTTTTATTCCTTTTCTTTCTCTTCTCTTATTACTATTTTTTTCTCCTTACTAAACTTCCCGGCCGGCCCCTCTTGGCCCATCCCGGTACCTCCTTCTGTGAAATCATGTGTGATGTGTAACATTGGCAAGTGCTAAGTAGAACATTGATATGGATACTTTGGGTGATATGGATACTTGTGTGGTGATTGGTATCTTATATTGGGTTTAATACTTTGCTAGTGGTGTGCTGATCCATTAGCTCCTTGTGTGAAAATACAGTGTGAATTGTGTGGAACTTACCCTGAGTCAAGTCGTGGACTTGTGCTCGTACTGGTTATTTGTTGTGATCACTTTCAGGTGTTGCCGGAGCCGGAGGAACGTGGTCGATGACGGGATCAAGGGACGAAGCTCGGGCGAAGCTGAGGTCTAGGGATCAAGGTCATGCGGAACGTTCGTGCGAAGGAACAATGGAAGTGAAGGCTACGATGATCCGGGAGGGCACCGGTTTTTTCGTACGTGGCTTGTACCGGAGATGTACGGTATTGAAGATATTGTTCGACATGATGGTCGAGGTTTTGAAGGCATCACAAGAAGATTTGGTGATGCGATTTGACAAGGCTCAATGCAGATTGAGATAAAATAGGCAGGTTCAGGGTTGATTAAAAACTGAACCTAGGTGTATTTAAGATGGCCTCAAATGAAAACGTAGTCAACATGAAAGTTGTGCGTGTCGTCGAGGCGAACAACTTTGCTTTTTGGACCAGCTTAATCCGAGGTCGTATGCAGCCTGTGGGTCACGATCAAGGATCAGGACAGAGGTGTTCGTATTGGATTAGGACTCTTTTTAGGGTTTCTTTAGGGCCACGAAATTCCCTCTTTAAATAGAGGGGTCCAGGTCACGGTTTAGTAGATGAATGTGAGGGAACTCAGAGTTTTAACCTAGAGCTATTCTTGGAGAGTTCTTGGATGCACGATCGCATCTTCTGTAATCGATCGACATCGTTGCAATAAAGTGATTCATTGGCGGTGTCATCTTTGTTTCTTCTCAGATCTTCATGGAACCTTCGTGCTAGATCTTTCTAACACTTTGCTGCAGGTTTCTCACGAGATCATGGGAAGTTTGTGTTGCGGTTAATCCATCCTTCTTGCTGTTCCTCGAAATTGGTTCTAGATTGATTCTCGTAACTTTCTGTTAGCTGTTACTGTTTTGGTGATATCTTTTGTTTCGTAACTCCGATTGAGCTGATTCTTGTTGCGTTGGTTAGATAATTTCCATACCTTTCATTGGATTATTCATACGCAATTTTTGGTTCAGTAGATATGAAGTTACAGCTGTTTTACTATCACGAACAGATTAGAGTTTTAGGGTTTGAACTTTTGGGAAAAGTTTTAATTTGCTTCCGCGCAATCATTCACCCCCCCCCTTTGATTGCCTATCTCGATCCCTCAATTGGTATCAGAGCATAGGTTTTTTCTAATTTATCTTAACCGGTTGATTAGAATTGCTAGACATGGATAGGTATTCTATCAAACCCTGTGTTTTCGATGGTGTTGACTTTCAGTTCTGGAAGGCGAAGATGAAGGCATACATCATGGCGCAAAGCTACGCCATCTGGGAGAAAGTCGCCAAGCCCTACGAGCTTCCCGCGGACGATGCGATCACGGCAACAAACTTGGTCCATGTGGAGAACAACTACAAGGCAAGGAACTACATCATCCAAGGTCTACAACGGAGTGACTTCGACCGTGTCTCTCACCTTGCATCCGCCCATGAGGTATGGAACGCACTTTGTAGCTATCATGAAGGATCAAACTCAGTTAAGGAGGTGCATCAGGACATGTACAAAAAGGAGTACATGAGGTTTGAGATGAAAATAGGTGAATCTTTGGATGAATTTTTTGCTCGCTTTAATAAGATTCTCAGCAATTTACATGCATTAGGTGTTACCTATACTGATGCTGAGGTTTCTAGGCAGCTTTTGAGTGCTTTAGATATGTCCATCTGGGAGATGAAAGTTACATCTATTAGAGAGTCTACTGTCATGAGCACACTTACACTTGATATCTTATATTCAAAATTGAAAACTCATGAATTAGACATTCTTGCTAGGAGAACTGGTTCCAAATCAATTGCTCTTGTTACTAACCCTAGCAACTCTAATGATGGTACTTCTTCACATTACTATGCTCTGTCTTCTTTGTCTCAACTAACCGATGAACAGCTAGAGCAATGCCCAGAAGAAGAATTGGCACTCCTCACCTCTCGTTTTACACGTGCCCTGCAAAATGTTTGCTCAAGGAAGAGAGGTGGGAACAGCGCTCCAAGGTGTTTTGAATGTGGTGACCCCAATCACTTTCGCCAAAACCGCCCCAAGTATTTATCCAAGATGGCGAAAGAAGGGAACGGGGATCGTTCTGCCAAGGAGGACAAGAAGAATAAGCGCCCCTTCAACATCAAGAATAAGAAGAGGGGTGACTTTGCTCGAGCGGTGGCTCACAGTATCTTCTCGGTCATCAATGAATATGGTGAACCATGCTTGAGTGATGTGGATATCGAATCTGATGAAGATGATGCATCCAAAGACAAACGCGACATTAGTGGGATGTGTCTTATGGCTGGCAGCAAGAGCGATACCTCCTACGACGACTACGACAGCGACAACAACAACAACAATGAGGTAGAACTCACTTATGATGAATTACTTGAAAGTGCTAGTAAATTGAGTTCTTTGCTAGACCATGCCACTAAAAGAATTAAGAAATATGACTTGAAAATTGCATCTCTAAATTCTGAAATTACTAGACTCAAATCTATGATTCCTGATGATGATTCTTGCAAGTCTAAACGTAAAGAAATTAATGATGCTAGCATGGATACTTCTGATTTGACAGATTCAACCTCTTGTAATAATTGTCATATTCTTGAATTGAAGTTGAAAGATGCAAATGCTAGGGTTTCTCATGTTGAAAATGCTTTACATATCCATGAGGTTTTCTCGTGTGCTAATTGTAAAAATGGGAAACAAGTCATGGATGCTGCTTGTGATAACTGTCTTGCTTTGTCTCATCAAGTTAATTATCTACAAGCTTCTTTGCAAAAGTTTTCTAGTGGGCATAAAAATCTGAATATGATCTTAGATAAGTCTAAAGTGAGTAAAAATAAGACAGGACTTGGTTTCAATGCTCATGCTCATTTTAAGGCTAATCCACCCACTATTGTTAAATCACATGGTAATGGAATTTTTGAAACATCTAACAAGCCAACCAATGTAATTTTTAAATCTGCTGGCATCATGTCTAATGCTTCATCACCTAGTGCAAATGTAGCTCATACATCACATGCTAAACCTGAAAGTAGGTACACTTGCAGTTTTTGTGGTAAATCTGGACATGTTGTAGGTTCCTGTTTTAGACTAGCTAAACTTATTAAGAAAGAAAGAAAGCAAGCTAGATCTAATTCCTTCAAGGCACATTATGCTCATCATAATTATGTTGCTCCTCAATTTGCGCCTAGGGTGAATGTTTCACCTTCTATTACTACTTGCACGAGACATGTACAATCTGTCCCAATGTATAAAGAAACTCGTGCTTTGCCTACTCGCCGCATGTCTCAGTACTGGATACCTAAAAGTTTTTTATCTAACCCCAGTACTGAGACCTCGGCATGTGTTTGTTGTTTGTAGGCACTTCGCGTGAGGAAGGAGAACATATGGCTAGTGGACTCCGGTTGTTCTCGTCACATGACCGGTGATAAAAATTGGTTCTCCTCCCTCACACGTGCATCTCGGGCTGAAAGTGTAACTTATGGAGATGCTTCTACCTCTACTGTTGTGGCGAAAGGTACAGTAAAGGTAACCGACAATTTTATGTTCAAAGATGTTGCTTTGGTTGAAAATCTGAAATACAATTTGTTGTCGGTTTCACAAATGGTTGATGAGGATCTTGAAGTATGTTTTAAGAAAAATGCTTCCAAAGTTTTAGATGCTTCTGGTGATCTTGTTTTTGAGATATCACGCTGTGGGAGAGTTTTTAAGGCTGATTTCCATGCTTCTTCAAATGTTAAGTTTAGGTGTCTAGTTGCCAATTCATCTATAGATTTATTTTTTTGGCATCGTAGACTTGGACATATTGGTTTTGATCATCTCACTCGTATTAGTGGTATGAATCTTATAAATGGTTTGCCTAAACTTAAGGGAGAAAAAGATATTGTATGCTCTCCTTGTAGACATGGTAAGATGGTTGCAGGTTCACATGCACGCATTACCAGTGTCATGACTGATGCTCCAGGACAGCTTCTACACCTTGATACGGTTGGTCCATCAAGGGTACAATCTTTTGGTGGTAAGTGGTATGTTTTGGTGATTGTTGATGATTATTCAAGATATTCTTGGGTTTATTTTATGGCATCTAAGGATGAGGCTTTTAGTCATTTTAAGAGTCTTGTGCATAGATTAAATGTTGAGCACCCAGGATCTTTGAAAACAATAAGAAGTGATAATGGAACTGAATTTAAGAATTCATATTTTAATCTCTTTTGTGATGAATTTGTCATTGAACATCAATTTTCTTCACCTTATGTACCACAGCAAAATGGTGTAGTGGAGCGTAAGAATCGAACTCTAGTTGAGATGGCCCGTACTATGCTTGATGAATTTTCTACTCCTAGAAAGTTTTGGGCTGAAGCTATATCTACTGCTTGTTATGTTTCAAATCGTGTGTTCTTGAGATCTAAAATTGGCAAAACACCATATGAACTACGATTTGGGCGTAAACCTGTTGTATCTCACCTAAGAGTTTTTGGTTGTAAATGCTTTGTGCTTAAATCTGGCAATCTAGATAAGTTTGAGTCTAGATCATATGATGGCATTTTCCTTGGATATCCTGCTCATTCACGTGGTTACCGTGTTTATGTTTATGGAACTAACCGACTAATGGAAACCAGTGAAGTGACTTTTGATGAGGCTAGTTCTGGCTCTAGTCCTCTTATTTCTGATGCAGGAACATATGTTCAGGGGGAGGAAATCTTTGTAGATGATGAAGATGAGGAGGAGGATGGCGCGCCCCCTGCTGTCCCTGCGCCATCTGTAGTTGTTCCTACACCTACTACTACTGCTGCTACAGCTGGACATCCTCAAGAGACTACTTCAACTACAAACGTTGGGGATGAGCAAGCTGCTGAGTCAAATATTTCAGCACCCCGACACATTCAGAAAAAGCACCCTCCTGAGCAGATTATTGGAAGCATGACTGAGAGAGTCACACGATCAAGGTTTATCAATTCTGACTCTCACACTCATTCTGCATTTGTTGCTTCTTTCGAGCCCAAAGATATATCTCATGCATTAACTGATGAATCGTGGATCAATGCCATGCATGAGGAATTAGAAAATTTTGAGCGTAACAAAGTTTGGACTCTTGTTTCACCTCCTCCTGGTCATACTCTTATTGGAACTCGTTGGGTTTTCAAAAACAAACAAAGTGAGGATGGTGTTATTGTTCGCAACAAGGCTAGGTTGGTTGCTCAGGGTTTTACTCAAATTGAAGGTCTTGATTTTGATGAAACTTTTGCTCCTGTTGCTAGATTGGAAG
The DNA here is from genome assembly GCA_019208055.1 of Stipa capillata. Classification (NCBI taxonomy): domain Eukaryota; kingdom Viridiplantae; phylum Streptophyta; class Magnoliopsida; order Poales; family Poaceae; genus Stipa; species Stipa capillata. Next base: position 27,622 of record JAGXJF010000516.1, on the reverse strand, counting down.
CTATAAGAATTTTATTGGCATTTGCTGCATCTAAGGGTTTTAAGCTTTATCAAATGGATGTTAAAAGTGCTTTTCTTAATGGCTTTATTGATGAGGAGGTTTATGTTAAGCAACCACCTGGTTTCGAGAATCCAAAGTTTCCCAACCATGTTTATAAACTTTCAAAAGCTTTGTATGGTTTAAAACAAGCCCCACGTGCATGGTATGATAGGTTGAAAACCTTTTTACTTGAAAAGGGGTTTACCATGGGAAACGTTGATAAAACACTCTTTGTACTCAAACATGGCAATGATCAACTTTTCGTACAAGTTTATGTTGATGATATTATCTTTGGGTGTGCCTCTCATGCTTTGGTGTCAGAATTTTCAGAAATTATGAGCAGGGAGTTTGAAATGAGCATGATGGGTGAACTTACTTACTTTTTGGGATTTCAAATCAAACAAACAAAGGACGGCACATTTTTACATCAAAGTAAGTATACGAAGGATCTTCTTAGGCGCTTTGGGATGGAAAACTGCAATCCCATTATGACACCAATGGGATCTACGACGTCGCTTGATCTTGATGAGGATGGTGAACCTGTTGACCAAAAGATGTACAGGAGTATGATTGGTTCACTTCTTTATCTCGCCGCTTCAAGACCGGATATACAATTTTCTGTATGCTTGTGTGCCCGGTTTCAAGCTTCCCCGCGCGCATCACATCTACAAGCTGTCAAGCGGATTTTCAGGTATCTACATGGCACCCAATCTTTTGGCATTTGGCTTTCTGCTTCCTCTAGTATTTCATTGCGTGCATTTTCGGATGCTGATTTTGGAGGTTGTAGAATTGATAGGAAGAGTACATCTGGTACATGCTTATTTTTGGGTGATTCATTAGTACTTTGGTCTTCTAAGAAACAAAGTTCTGTTGCACAATCTACTGCTGAAAGTGAATATGTAGCTGCTGCATGTTGTTGCTCACAGATTTTATGGATAATAGCTACAATGAAAGATTATGGGGTTACTTTAGAAAGTGTACCACTTTATTGTGATAACACTAGTGCTATATGTATTGCTAAAAATCCCGTGCAACATTCTAGAACTAAGCACATAGACATAAGATATCACTTTCTTAGAGATCATGTTGCAAAAGGAAATGTTGTGCTACATTTTATAGATACTGAACGTCAATTGGCAGACATTTTTACCAAACCTTTGGATTCTTCTCGGTTTGCTTTTCTTCGAGGTGAACTTGGAGTAATCAAACCATACGGGATGGTTTGAGGGGGAGTTTTTGAGTCATTTTGTAACATATGTAAAATACTTTTTCTCTTGTGTGTCTCTAGTTATAATTGGTATTTTTCATGTTGCTTCTCTTTCAATTTTTATCTTCGATAAATGAAAAAAAAATCTGAAAAAGTAATGAGCATTGTATTTTATCCTGGAATGACTTTCTGCAATCATGTTTATGCTTTGAGGAAATTGTCATTTTATATGTATGCTCGTATAAGATAGTTTATCACATGACTTTCTAATACGAATGATAACTTGAACTAAATCTTGTCATGGTTAAACTTTATTAGCTGTGTTGGTCTTGGTTACTCAATTACTATCAATGATGAATCTATTATGGTATCAAGATTGAAAATGTGCAAATGACACGTGGTGTCAAGCAAGTTTTATAAATAAATATGCCAATGTCCCACTGCATCTTCACGAGACTGCTTACCATTGCACTTTGGTATGAACTTGGAAGTTGTTGTTGTTCTTGAAACCTTTGTCTTAAGCTTCTGATTGCCTACCATTGTCTTAAGCTTCTGATTGTTATTGCACTTTGAGCATAGGCTTGGCATGGTACTTTGAATATAGGCTTGGCAAGGTTGAATTGACATGGCATATAACTTCTTTGGAAATTAAGTTTCATGTTTCTATAAATGCTTTAAATATAACTTGCTCAAAGTGATTGTGTATTCAAGTATTGACATAGTTGATAGAGGGAGACCATGTCTTGTAATAAATCGTAACAATACTTGATTCTTGGTCATGTGTGGATTGCATTATACTTGTATACATGTCGAGTACAACTACTTTATGCATGACTTGGACGTAGAATTGTCATTTTCCTGATGTCTTATAATGCTCATTACAACAACAACAAAAAATGAAATATGACAAACTACAACAATATTTTTCCTTTCTAGCTTATAGAAACATTTTTTAAAAGGGGGAGAGTTTGTTTTGTGGTTTTGATGAAATTCATTGTCAAAGGGGGAGAAATTTCCAACACCTATACACACCACCACATTTTTACACATTTTTCTTTTGTGTTCTGGGTATGTGTTTTGTACACATATTTTTGGATCTTTTGTTGATCTTTTGTTTTTTTTCACTTTTTCTTTTCAAAACCTTGAAAATCTGAAAGTTAAGTGAATATGTATGCCAATCAATGTTTGGTGTTTATGTGATGTTGCCAATGTTTTCATCAAGGGGGAGATTGTGAAATCATGTGTGATGTGCAACATTGGCAAGTGCTAAGTAGAACATTGATATGGATACTTTGGGTGATATGGATACTTGTGTGGTGATTGGTATCTTATATTGGGTTTAATACTTTGCTAGTGGTGTGCTGATCCATTAGCTTCTTGTGTGAAAATACGGTGTGAATTGTGTGGAACTTACCCTGAGTCAAGTCGTGGACTTGTGCTCGTACTGGTTATTTGTTGTGATCACTTTCAGGTGTTGCCGGAGCCGGAGGAACGTGGTCGATGACGGGATCAAGGGACGAAGCTCGGGAGAAGCTGAGGTCTAGGGATCAAGGTCATGCGGAACGTTCGTGCGAAGGAACAATGGAAGTGAAGGCTACGATGATCCGGGAGGGCACCGGTTTTTCGTACGTGGCTTGTACCGGAGATGTACGGTATTGAAGATATTGTTCGACATGATGGTCGAGGTTTTGAAGGCATCACAAGAAGATTTGGTGATGCGATTTGACAAGGCTCAATGCAGATTGAGATAAAATAGGCAGGTTCAGGGTTGATTAAAAACTGAACCTAGGCGTATTTAAGATTGCCTCAAATGAAAAAGTGGTCAACATGAAAGTTGTGCGCGTCGTCGAGGCGAACAACTTTGCTTTTTGGACCAGCTCAATCCGAGGTCGTATGCGGCCTGTGGGTCACGATCAAGGATCAGGACAGAGGTGTTCGTATTGGATTAGGACTCTGTTTAGGGTTTCTTTAGGGCCACGAAATTCCCTCTTTAAATAGAGGGGTCCAGGTCACGGTTTAGTAGATGAACGTGAGGGAACTCAGAGTTTTAACCTAGAGCTATTCTTGGAGAGTTCTTGGATGCACGATCGCATCTTCTGTAATCGATCGACATCGTTGCAATAAAGTGATTCATTGGCGGTGTCATCTTTGTTTCTTCTCAGATCTTCATGGAACCTTCGTGCTAGATCTTTCTAACACTTTGCTGCAGGTTTCTCACGAGATCATGGGAAGTTTGTGTTGCGGTTAATCCATCCTTCTTGCTGTTCCTCGAAATTGGTTCTAGATTGATTCTCGTAACTTTCTGTCAGCTGTTACTGTTTTGGTGATATCTTTTGTTTCGTAACTCCGATTGAGCTGATTCTTGTTGCGTTGGTTAGATAATTTCCATACCTTTCGTTGGATTATTCATACGCAATTTTTGGTTTCAGTAGATCTAAAGTTACAGCTGTTTTACTATCACGAACAGATTAGAGTTTTAGGGTTTGAACTTTTGGGAAAAGTTTTAATTTGCTTCCGCGCAATCATTCACCCCCCCTCTGATTGCCTATCTCGATCCCTCACCTTCATCCCCTTATCCTTACCCCTCTCTCTCCTTTCTCCTCTTCTCACCTCACATCACCCGACCCGGTTCCCCTTTGTCTCAAATGCCACCGCCACCAGCTTTTCTCCCTCTCGGCGCCGCTCCGCCTGGCGCCGCCAATGCCCCATAGTGCCACTGCCTCCCCTGGCGCTCCCCGTGGTCTCTCTCCCGCCGGTCTCTCCCGAGCTCTCCCTCCTCCAGGCACGTGCCGCTCCTTGGTTCTTCACGCCGTCGCCTCGGCGTCCTGCTCAGCTCCGGCCTTCTTCGCCTCCGGGTGCATGCCGCTCGGCTTGCCTTGCCTCGGGACTACCCCGACACCGCTACCTCGCCTCAGACTCCGCCCTTGCCTTGGATGCCTCGTCTTGGCCGCCGCCCGGGATGGATGAGGCCAGCGTTGTAGCTCTGCCACCAGAGCTCCGTTGGCCCGCCTCCCGCCGGTGGTGAGCCGGGGCTCCCCACGCCATCAGTGCCTTCTTCCCGTAAGTACTATTTCCCCAAATTTCTTCTTCTAGTCCCCAATTGATTTAGGGTTCTTCAACTGCTGATTTGATTTGGAATTTGAGTTTCAGTTGATCCCATACTGGGTGCACAGTTGCTAAGCTAGTTCAGTGCTAGGGATGACTTGAGTTAATGTAAGCTCGTGCTCGCAATTGCTTGGTTCCTAGGTGTTGTTCTACTGAAATTTCTGTGAGTATAGCCTATTATGCTCAATTTGAGAGAAGAACAGATCACTATCTTGATTCTAGTGTATGCATTGGATTTGATTCTAGTTAATGTAAACTTACTGTTGTAGCTAATTAAGATATAGGTACCACACTTGATTTGTTAACTGAAGAATAGACATCTCGCCTGATCTTAGCTTCTCTACATTTTTGGCATATGCATGTGTTTCATCAATTTTTCTTTATTGGAAGAATAGATACTTACTTGACCATTAGCTAAATATATATTGATTTGGTATGTGAATACTTGATCACAAGACTGATAAGAACAATTATTGCGCTCCGACTGAGCCTCTTCTCATTGATTCCATGAATATACCTCTACTTTAGGGACTAAGGAACAGATGCTTACTCTTGATTTTGGTTCATTTATTCACTAAGTGTTGCTCATTAGGCATTAGCTGGTAAGAACAAGATACTGCCCTTGGCCCCTTTCCATCCATAAGCATATATGGCTTTGCGTGTTGACTTAGCTAGCTAAAGGAATGGTTGTTTGCTTAACCTCTGTTAGTTAATGTTGATGTTCACCAAGGCTTTGATATAGTTTACTGAACATGAACAGTTACTAACTAAATCCCTAACCGAGTATTGCTATACCTAAGTGCGTGTGCTCATGGCTTTAATCCAAACTGTGGTGACCTTAGCATTATTTGTGATTCCTTTATATGCACTTCTTCACCCATGTCAGATTATTTAAGCTGAAAGAATAGATTTTTCTACTTGATCTTAGTTAACCCATTTGAATGCTTGTGCATTTGAGGTGTCTGGTTTATGTTGGTAGGCACATATGGTGTATATATAAGTTTTTTAGATAACCAATAAGGGCTGATACTAATTTGGTCTTCATTTCGTTTGAGTGGTAGTGATATATATACATGTTTGCTTGCTCAGATTGTTAAGAACAGATACTGCATGATCTAGTGGTTTTCTTCTGTTTTCTCCTATGTATGTATATATACATATATCAGCTTATTTGCTGGTACGAGCAGATTCTTAGCTTGGTTTTAGTTATCCTTTGCTCTCTTTCGTATGCATAAACCCATATCAGTTTGTTAACTGAAAGAACAGGGTGCTAGCTTGATGTTAGCCTTAATACATGTGATGATGCTTCTCTGAGAGAACTTGAGAAAAGTCTTTGAGAAGGGTATTATGATAAGAGCAGATTACTACCCAATGTTGCCTACTACAACCCTGTGATGATTTTAAAATTTGAGAAGCTTGGGAGGCATAACTTGGTAAGAACAGATACTACAGATGCCTTATTAAAAATCTGAGGGTTCCATCCTCTTCCAAACTTTCATCCATATGTATATGCAGTGTGATGATTTGGATGAAACTATACCTTGGTTTTAATTTGGTCAAGACTAAGCTTGTGGGTCCTCCTTATGAGCTGGGATCTCTGTTCTTCTCAGCTCCCTGATACTCCTTCCCTTAATCTTGGTGGCCTGCTACTAATGCTCCTTGCCAGTGCTTGATTGCTTGCTCCCTCTACTTCGGCTCCTCCTCTAGAACCCCTCCTCTGGAACTCCTCCTAGGTGGCTGCTCAATCTGGTCCTGGTGGCGACTATTACTAGGAAATGGCTCTTTTCAGTTGCCTGACTGCCATTTCTACTAAGGTTTCCTAGGCCTCTCCGGTGGAAAATGGGTTGCCACCTCATGCTGCCTCTTGCCACCTCTTGCTGCTTTACCTTGCCACGTGGAGTTAATTTTTACTAGCATCTCCTGCTACTGGGTATAGCTTGGTTGATCCACAGCTTGGTTGCCTTGTGGACTAAGAAATTTTAACTACGGTTATGACTTGTGAGCTGCTCACGTTTCACTCGATGGGTTGCCTTTTGAGTCAAGAAATTGACTATGGTCAATTATGTGTGGCTAAGAATAATGGATAGCTGCCTTATCTCATTTTTCTAGCTTTAAAATAATTTCCTTTTTCAACAAAAGAAAACACATGGAGGCAATTAGAATAGGAAAAATAAAATTATTTTCACTACTCTCTCTCACCTCTTTTCTCTAATACAATATAATAGATTTAGTCCGATAAGGGTCTTAGACACGTGGCCCTTGGACATTTTCAAAAACAAAATTGTTTTTCAAACTATTTTCAAAACTAGAAAACTATTTAGGTCGTCGGCACTATTTTGCCCCCCAGCTAACCCTGCGGATGTCGGTGGAACTGTGCCAGTGAACCACCTTTATTTTAAAAACAATGTTTTTTTTCAAAACCATTTGCCTCCTACGGCAATCTGTGAGATCCTAACGGTTTTGAGTTCTCATACTCGGCGGCTTCAGACTTCGCAAATTTTTCCGAAGGTCGCCTCCCCAACATTTGATGTTCCTCTACAGCTTGAAGCTTGAAGCTTAAGTTAGGTTTAGACATTTGTATAGGTAGATTAAGGTCACTCATGTAATTTTTATTTCTTTATTTTAACTTTATGATAGAGGATCGTAATCTTTTTCTTTATACATTGTAATCAATTGTTATATGTCTTATAATGATATTCCTTCCTTAAATAAGTTCCAATTCCAATGTATATATGTGTGTATGAATGATTTATAATGAATGCCCTACATGTAATGTATGCACAAACAATTCCTCCCCTCCTATTCTCGCCGACCACACGATTCGACCGGAATCGCTCAACTCAGCAGCTTGAGTTGAGTTCCTCTTCCGTCTCACGTTACTCCGACTAGACCTAAAATATAGGGTTCTCACAGTCTATTAGGAAACATATGCTAATTTTGGATATTTTAGTTTTTAATATGGTTCCTTATTACAATTGTGATATATATTGAAATTGTGATATGTTAAAATCGTGATATATATGAATTGTGTTACAATTGCTTAATACATGCTTATCAAATTGAGATGTATAGTAAAATTGTGATATATGAATTGTTCCATGCATAGTCTTGAAATTCTGATATATTAATTTGCATAAGGTCGTCAGTACATTCTTCTTTGTCGTCTTCCCCGAGCTATTCTAACTCGACGGGGACACGAAGGTGGACACCAAGGAATATATCAAAGAGGCCCTTGGTTCAAATCTTCATCACTATGCTAAGTCTGGCATGCCTAGGAAACCAAAAGGAGCAAGTTCCAAATTTTGGAACTTATGCAGTATTGTTGTAGGGGAAAAAGTGGTAATCACCATAGACAATTGGAAAACTATTGACGAAAACCTGATAGAGGCTATGCTGGAAGAACTATTCATATCGTTTGGGTTTCCAAAGGATTTTTGTCAAGATATTCAACATGCTGCGCTAGGTATTATGAATAAGGCATGGAGGACCTTGAAGAGCTACCTCTTAAAAAAATACGCAAGGCAGGATAAGAGTCAATTTGGCATGTACCCTTGCTTGGATGAGGAAAATAGCAAAGATTTGCGGAGATGAATTCCACACCTGAATTTTAGCGAAAAGCGAGGTGTTGAGGGCCCTCTAGGCAAGAAACTAGCACCCATACAGACTGGTGGGATTGTGGCGATGAGGGAGATATGGGCCAAAGAGGATGAGGAGGCACGGTAGTCTGAGGTCTCCCCTGTTCTTGGAGAGGCTCAAGATGGTCACGCATGTGACTGGGTTAGAGCTCGAGTGAAGATAGATTGGTTGACGGGAAACACGAACTTCCCAAACCCCATAGATGCTAAAGTAACACAATGCTTGGTAAGATATTGATGGCTGGTAAGCGCACCGGATCATTGTAGCACTTTTGAAGGGTTGTATTAAGCCTAAGATTATCAAACCATGGGAGCAAAGGACAACGTTTTCCCTTCCTCACAACTAGACTTGTCACGTGAATAGTTGTGCTTGCACGTGAATAGTAATCTAGAACTAATCTACTATATTATCGACTTCTACCAAAGCAATAAAACAAGAGTTAAGATAAGATAACTAAGCAAGGATTAAATCTAAGTAACTAAAGATCAACGAGAAAGTAAACTAAGAACTGAAACTAAAAGAACAGGACGCTGGGTTGACAAGTAATAAATAATTTCTAGACTATTGGATTCATATCATGTTAAGGAAATACTATGCATGCAAGGATGAAAGCAAAGTCAAAGATAGGTACATCCATACCCCTCGCTATACAAGGTAACAACATAAAGAAGTGAGTCTTCGTGATTCCCTCGAATAAATGATCAAGGATATTCTATCCGGATATGCGTTGTCACCACAACACCTGCCCTATACATCTCATCGGTCCAACCCCTTAGCATCTATTAATGACACTATGGAATTACATCTATGCATAGAAATAATTCATAAATCAATAACACGACAATTACCAACAACCAAGAAATAATCAATTACTCAAACATGGAATTCATCTTACAAATGAAAGGGGTTCATAAGAAAAAGAGAGAGACAGAGGAACAATGGAGATTGTGCTTGGTGTGATGGAAATGGTTCGCATGACATGGTGGAGATGATGGTGTGGTGGAGATAATCTTCATCTTCTTTCTCTCTTGATCTCCCTTAAAACTTGTAATGAGCTCTTGAGGCTATGGTGTAGATAGTAGATTGGATATAATAGTCTTGAGGGGATCCCTCTCTCAGGTAACTCTATCGCGGTGCCTCTCTCCTCTTTTATAGATTGCAGGCACTCTTTAGATGGATCATACGTTGTGATTTCCTTCGAGGTGCCTTCACGGAAAAGGTTCCGTTTGACGTGGCGACACCGGATGCACTCAGTACGGGCGTGCGGTACGGGTATCGTGGTCGTACCACTAGTTGTCTGGCATACTGGATACTCTGTTCGGGTTCTCATTTCTTTGTGAGCTCTCCTCTTGACGTGCACTTTCCAAATATGTATAATTTGGTACCTTTTTCAGCGTTTCCTGCACACATTAAACCCAAAAGAGAGTTTTGCACAATTCTGGCAATTAATTAGTCATTATCAGCAATTAAAAGGAATTTATACAGCGAAAGTGTAATAATAAGGATCAAATATGGAGAAAATCATGAGTACCAAATGGACTCATCAGATATCGAACCACCTATAGTCCATATGTAACTGTGTTTGGGAGTTAATAACTTGTCCACCTATTCAGATCAAGTTGAGTTCACAATCTTGTCAAAGAGATTTCATAACTCATTGAGTTGGATATATGCTCTCCACAGTACTCGGAAACATGGAGCTCCCGGATTGCATGCAAGGCATAGGAAGTGGTGTTGGTTGGAAGAAGGGACTCCCCATGAATGAGGAGGGGTACCGAAGGAGGAAGAGATCCAAAGATGAGGCGCTAATAAGAAGATTGACAGGAGGGTACAACAAAGGCTGGTGGTGATGGAGATGCAGATGTTTAGGAAATCCTTGACGGTGCAGCAAACTAGAGTCACTAGCCCCAGTAACTGTTCGAGTAGCTACGCTTCTGCTGGCCCTGCTAAGGACTCGACAAACCTAACATTTCCTTGTGACCTCATCTCAGTAAGATAATTACAAGATCATTCTTATATCGAATATGTGGGATGCTATCACCTGAGCTAATTAATTGTGAGCCGATATTCAAGTGGGATGCGATGCACAACTAGGGTGTAGCTAGCCAATGATCACCCCCGAGAGGCTACCCATGGCAATGTCTATCCTGCATGCACAAATGACCACGTGCACCATGTCCCTTTGGCGCTGAATATGGCTAAGGTCAATTTGGATGTTGTGGAACACACGTTCAGGACCATCCCTCTTCCTTTGCCCTCAGACGAGCATAGGGTCCTGGGTGATGTTGCTGCCTCTCTCATCCAGTGGCCAAAGAGGGACATCATCATAATCAATGAGCCGACGTCCTCAAGATTGAAACAATAGGCGTCGAACCAAAGCCCTATGGAGCTATGTGCATCATCAGAGCCAATATGTACATCACCCGAGGCCGCCATAGTGTCTACAGTGCCAGAGGCCTCCATGGTGTTTATGCCCGAGGCTAATACACTATTAATGCATTGCAAGCCATCGTAGGTGAAGCAAACATACAAAAGCAAGAACGATGAAGGCAAGAGCGACAAGAGTTCTAGGCCGATGTCTTCCAAGGAAGATGATATCTCACTCATGTCGTTGGCCTGACAATTGAATCTAGGGGAACCACAGGTCACTTACAATGAAACGAATTACTTGACATTGGCTTGTGTTAGATTGCACTACTAGTACATGCAAGAGTTCATCAAGCAGGGAGAGCGACGGATATATGGCAGCATTTGGATCAAAGAAAGGGTTTTTTTTCCACCAACACCTCGATGGTAAGTTCTTTGTTAACTTCCAGGACTTGTTTGAGCTCTTCAACCTCGACACCCTCCAACAATCACTTATGAGATGCTTCATATTGTAAGTGTAATCCCTTAATATCTACTGTTGTGCGATACCAATATAGTATATCCTCATTGCTTTTTTATATATAGATACATGATCAGTCAATTCACGTTGCTGAAATTCCTCGACCCATACATGATCACCGTTGACGCTATATGCGAAAATGCTAGCTTTGTCTCTGAATATGTGACAAAACCATTGGTGGAGCAAAAGGATAAGGTGTATATAATCTTTGTCCACAACCCGGGGTAAGTGTTGCATTCTTTGTTTCACTTGGTTAATTATGTATTTTATGAACTTACATTTCATGACCTTTACGACTTACATACCTTGATTCAAACAAGGAGGCCGTGACTTTACACCCATCCGAGATGTACTCAACAACTAGTTCGGTGATTTCAGTGCTCGTGGAGCCAAATACAAGGGACACAAGCTTTCCCACAAATATAAAGTCCTGATATGATCTATATTACGCTCGTGTAACACACTTCAAAACTAATTAGGACCTAAAGAAGTAATTAACAAATTTCAATTTTTTACAGTGCAAACAACAGCCACTGTCAATAGAGATATTGTAAAACTTACATTACAGTGGGTTCATTTCTGAGATGAATGATTATTGCTATGTACATTTCAACTTCCATTTCAGTTGTGATATCAATATTGATAAGATGTGATATAAGTTCAATTGTGATGTTAATATGTGAATAATTGTCATGTGAATATGTGATTTGAGTTGAACTATCATATCTATGTATATGCGTTGTGCTGTTTTTGCAGAAGGCATGCCTAGCATTCCTGAGGCTAGCTCCAAATCAGGCAAATCCATGCCCTCTGAAAAGTGTATCATAGATGGTTTTAACGGCCTCAACTGTTTGAGATGTCACTACAATCATATATGGTTAGCCCAACGCAACTATCTCTGATGATCTATCTCATACAATTCACACTTAAGCACCCATATGAGATGAATGTTATCTCAGACGGTTCAAACTTAGGCAACCGTTTGTGATGACGTACATCTTAGAAGGATTTTACACCATCTGTGCTAACCTAGCTCATCACAAACAAAAGCCGATAGATGGCAGACTTAATCGTCTTTGATGGAAGTTTTTACTCAACTGTGATAACCATGTCTATAGCAGTAAAATTTGATCCACGTAATATGATAAAAATCTATTCTGCTGTGAATGGTAGCAATGCCTAATCCTTCTTTCCATTTTATCCTTTTTGTTTTCTCTACGTGTAGATTGATTTTGAATTTGAAATTTTGAACATAATATATTCATCATATGTCAATGTTATCAAACTTTTTGGTATTTTCCACGACTTTTTGAATTATACTTTGACACACAGTGGCACATGAGGATCTTTTTTTCTTTCTTTCTGATGAAAGCACAAGAGCACCTAAGGCATGTACAATGGTACAAACATGATTGTCTGTAGTAGCCTCCGTATAATTTGTAGATAGGACTAACGATAATATGTATGGTATGTCTATAAGATTGTCTGCATAGGCCCCACTACTTGTGAGTGCGAGATACATATAGCTTGCATACAATAGCAGTAACATTGTCTGTAAGCTATCTATAAGAATCTTATAGACTATCTGTACAATTACAGACAACCTCATTCTCTCTCTTCCATCTCATAAAAGATCCTACATGATATCTCTTACACATAGTTTATGTCACCTATTTGTACATGCCGTAAGGTATTTATTTCACCTATTTGTAAATGCCCTAAGGTATGATATACCACTAGATCTTTTAGCTCTTGTGTGTTTGCATTGTTATGGCTAGTGGATAGCAACCGACGTTCACATCAACCTTTTACTATGGTCTGCTTGCTATGCAAGAGACTGCTTTTTTGTAACATCGCAGTTGATTTTGTGGGCCCTTAGATCTAAATTCAACAGCCCTTCTTCTTCTTTTTCTTCCTCCCACCACCACCGCGCCTCCCCAATCCAAACTCACCTCCGTCGGTGTTGCCACCTCCAAATCATCGTGTCTGGTGGCCACTGCCCCTCGATCAAGCCTTCCTCTAACCCTCTCCTTCCTCCTCCCCTAGCTTCAGTACCCCATGCTAACCAACCCCAACCGTAACCTCTAACTCCGTCGAGGTCTTCTCCCTCGGTTCCACCTTGCAACTACGATTAAGAGAAAAAGTAGAGGACTGGCCAATAGCAAAAGCATTTTACTATTGTTCATTGAGCGGTTGAGCCACGCTTGAAATATTGGCCTTGGAAGCCTAGCCATTTTATATTTCAAAACTTGGAATATTAGCCCCGCTTGCAATGTTGGACTTGGGTTGGTGTACAGCATTTCGCATGGACCTTACTATTATATCAACTAAGCCAGGCCACCACTTACGGCTGTCTCAGCCTCAGCGTGCATAGCGGACCTACACATCAGCGGGGCTTTGCCTCGTTCGTGTACTAGTTGCACTTGCTTTAGTTTCTGTTTGTGGTGACATAAGTCCCTATCTATAATTTTTTAATTTAGAATTCTCACAATAACAAAGTCTACTCGATATGAATTAGGTGTAAATAAAACTTTGGCAAAATATCTTAAAACAAAAAAGCTATTTAATTAGTATCAACTCATTAAAGAAAATGAAGGAAATGCTTAAATTAATGAATATTTTTCATTCATATGTAATGCGTAGACCCTTTATATGTTCTATCCTATAGGAATTCCATGGGCTGTGGCGCATGGAGACTTCACCATGCTTCATGTATTGGTTTGTGCTCGAACACGATGGTGAGTTAGCAAATCTATGATTCCATGGAAAGCTCGTATAATGAAAACCCTAGCTGCCAGAGGGCTAGGGAGAGCACTGTTTCTTACTTTTTCCGCCGGTTTCCTTTGCCTCCAATGACCCATTCCGTGCTGGGAGGTTGGAGGAACCACATATCAATACTTGACGTGTAGATTAGATTCATTCTATGTTTGTATATTCTTGGTGCTGGTGTCCTGACGGTGGAGGCGGCATCGTATGGAGTAAAAAGTCTACCTGCTCTATCTTCATCCTGGTGTGGCCGGTGTGTCTAACACCGGAGAGCCAGTGGTATTATGGTCCTGCAGATCAATGACTCCCGACCCGACAGATGGTCGTCCGACACTTTGGTCGGACTTGGAGGTTGTGGTGGCAACGATAACGTCGAGTTTGTTTTGATCAATGGTTCTCCCGTTTTTGTCCTTTTGTGCTCTTGGTCTTCTTAAGCAATAATCTAGCGATGAAGCGACGGTTTGACATCCTGTTTTACAAAAGGTGTGTCCCCAACCACAATGTATTTAACGGTTTTAAGTTCACTTCAGATGATCTTGATATAACTTTTGTTTTATTAGGGATATCGCGTTTCGTTCCACTTTCTTCAATCCATTTTGCTGTTTTTGATTAATCAATAAAGTCGGTTGGGAAAAAAAAAGGGTTGAAGCAAATCTCTGGATCACAGCTCTGTGCAAATACGTTGTGACTCGTGCGATAGCTCTCGGCCTTCGTTCTGGAGTATACCAGCATGGGTCGCTCCATACTCAAACTTGTCAAGCGCTGCTTCACTTTGTTACGTGTCAGTGCCATGGAATGGTTGAACTCTTATCTGGACTTGACTGCTGATCAAGGTTGTCTGCAAGAACCAGAAGATCTTGACAGGACAATCGAAGCGCCATCATTGAACGCTCCTCGTGAGAACATCGGAGAGGTGGGCAGAGTACAGCAATACGTAAGCCTCACACAAATGGGGAAAACACAAAGGAGAAGTGAATCAACAAATCTCGCGCGAAGCCATAGTCTGACAGGAACTGTATACAGATGGGTAAGCGAGAGAGTTCATCAGCCCAACTAGTCCCACAAAGTCCAGATTAGCCATGGACGTCCGACGGAACTTTATTTATTATTCCTCAGAGCAAACTGCGTGCAAAGAGCTGGTGCTCGGCGATAATAATGAACAAATATGTAGTGTTTACATAGAAGATGAATACTTTAAACAATCAATGTTGGCAAAAACAGGCGGAGTTCCTTACAGCTGCAGGATCAAACCAGCAGCTATTACATAGAAGCAGCTGTACCATCACCGAAATTACAAGTGCAGTTTAGGCCGCAATTTGACCAAAAAGAAGCTTCCGGATCTGCAAGGAAATGGCGACATTAAAATAATTTTCATATTACGGTATAACTGTTTAGGGCAAAACCTAGGATTGCAACGTAATGTTTTCTTGAATCCTACGGGATTGAGAACCACATGAATTTGTACAAATGATGCCTGAATGCACAATAGGAAAACCATTGGAACTTTTCAAGAGGTGTGAGTCAAATGGAAAATTTCCTATAAAGTAGAGTGCAAAGCAGACCATAGGAAGACTTTCTTGGATTACAATCATATAACTGAAACAACCCACAAAGGAAACATACTAAGAATTATAATCCTCCAAAAATCCTATGAATCAAAGAGGCCTTTCTATATGAAAAATGGGTCATTAGTACTCATTACAACAAAGGTCCCTTGGGATACTCCCCCTCCCGTCTTATGTGGTTAAGGGGATAAGTGAACTGGTTTAAAACGGGGATAGCTTAGATGAAATAGTAAGTAATAGTTCCGCTCGTATCCATGGAAATGGGAAGGTTGCCTGATGAGGTAGGGTTTTTTCTAAAGCGTGTTCAGGGTTGACAAATGTTGGTTTTGCTATGTCATACTTAAAACATTTAATAATTGACAAAACATTGTAGTCTGTAATCTTATTGAAATGCAATATATTTGATACATTGTGGTTGGTCACATTGGTGAATTAGATGAGGGACTGTACAGGTAAAGACAAGGGGGCGTCCTTGGTGCATAACAGATCTTTCCTATCTACGATCTTTCTCGGTGCATAAGCGACGCTTCCTGGTCGAAGTACCACATATAAGCAATAAAGCCAATAGACCTTGAATAGCCTGTACGAGTAATCCTAACGAGATATGCACAACATTGGAATTTGGAAGCTCATTAGCGTTGTTTTTATTTTCTATCTTTTTTTCTAAGAACGCTGCATCATGCAGACTCGGGGAGTGGTGGAACAAAATGTATTGAAAGATGAGCTAAATGAACGCACCTCTGGCAGTTTCTTGCGGAAAACAACTTCCAGTCTTGCATCAACTGTATTCTCAAACACAATCTTTCCATCTCGAGAAGCCAGCACAACACCTCCATGGCTGCATAAACACATTTTTAGCATAAACAGCATAATCATGACCAGGATTTAAGGTCAATAACTAGCATGAAACTATTGAAAGACGGTTTGGAATGCTTGCTGTAGTCCAGATCTCAAGTGGATAGTGAAACTGACAGATTTAAAAGTACATATGTAAATCACACTAAGCATATTGATGCTAAATGCAGATATATAGGGCACATTAACAGACTGCAGAATAAGAAACTTAGAAAAAATACCCAAAACATAACTTCCAAGACAATATGCATTCACTTACCAAAACTGGCCATGAGTATCATGATGGCTCGGAGAAGGTGGCAGGTACACACTGTGGTCAACTAGTATCTCTGGCTCATGGACATTTGCTTTTGACGCATATTCATTCTTTGCTGAATGCAGTACTGATTCCACATGATGGTGGTCTTCTTTGCGGCAGCGGAGCAGGACAGCTGGCTCTTTCAATCGAAGCAAGCCCTGTATTTTATCCGGCAATATGATTAATTATATTTTTAGTTTGCCAACAATATGACGAAATAAGGATATGGTCTCATAACTGCACCTTGCTTACTCATTTGTTCACGAGTTCCCAAAACAAATAAGGAGTGCTATCATAAGTGAAAAGAACATGATTACACGTCTGAGATTAGAGATGTTCTTTCAGCACCATTTCTTTTGTGCACACAGTTCAGATTGACTAAGGTTTATATGCCGCTGAGCAGAAAGTGCCCAGTTTATGAATCTTAGATGTGCTTTAGACAACCTTGATATTCATTAATACAATTTTGTACAATGAATTCAATTGCCCACACACAGGCAAGCACACGTCGGTATCCAGGAACAGAGGAAGAATGTTTGTGCATGGCATATTCAAACAAACCTGAACAAGAAGTTCTTTTAAAAGGTTCTTGTATGCATTGTGGTTGCTGCTGACATTGAGGAGTTCCTTCATAGCATCCTCTTTCATTGAATTTACTAAATCATCCTGGGCTTGGAGCACTTTGATGCGAGAAGCATTCAGCTGCATGGAGTACTCACTGATAAAAGGGGAAAACAGCACTTTGTCAGGTACTAAGGGATAAACTCAGAAATATTTATGTAGATGGTCTCGGTGAATTATACATTTGCCTAATGTTTGGCTTACATTCATGAAGAGAGAGCCTCTAATAATAAACAGTCAGCATTACACCTTGTTTATATGTAATATGATAATAAGGTGACATTGTCTCAGTACTATATTCTGTTTTTCTTAATGTGTTGCTTTGTATTTTACCTTGTTGTCAAGACTAGAAAGTAGCTTTCTTACCTTGTTGTCAAGACTAGAAAGTAGCTTTCTTTTCACCCTTAGTTTTAACATATGGCCCCTATATATACTTTGAAGTTCATATTTCATTGAGCTCTTCACTTAAATTATATCTCCTATTCAATACTCAAATCAAATGCAAGCTGCAGTTAACACAGCTTTGTCTTCAAGATAAATCTTCAGTCAACTTATCCGCTTAATGCAGTAACATTACAGTTGCTTGAGCATAGCTATGGACCCATAAAGTGCCTTCGAGTGTCTTGAACTTCCATGCAGTCAACCAGTGGTATACCGCCAACGAAACAGTGAGGATGAAGCAAATTGTAGTTATATTTTACCACATTGGTTAACAGCATTGATATAATGTTGCTCTAGTATGCAGCCCAGCTCTATCTATATGATATTGTGATATCAATGTAGAAGAATCAAACTTTTCAAGGCGTCACTTAAGCGTCGCTTAAGCGACGCCTAAGTGCTGAGGCGTCGCCGAGGCGGCCGAGCGGCAAGGCGGAGGCAAAAGGGACGCCTTAGGGGATTAGATCTGGGCTGGCCCGATTAGGGTTAGAATAGAGAGAGAGAGAGAGAGAGAGAGAGAGAGAGAGAGCCGAGCGGGGTACCGAGCAGAGAGAAGGCTGAAGGGAAGGCGGCGACAACCGGAGGCGACGAAGGATCTGTGCGCCGCGGGGAGCCTCCTCTTCCGCCGCCCGCTCGTTCTTCCTCTAGCAAGGTATCCAGCCTGCCCTTGTTCAGCCCGCTCGTTCTTCCTCAGCCCGCTCGTGCTCGCCTGCTGGTGCTCCCCTTGCTCGCCCGCCGGCTCCGCTGCTCCCCTTGCTCTGCCACCCGCCGGCTCCGCTGCTCCCCTTGCTCCGCCGCTTGCTCGCTCCGCTGCTCCCCTTGCTCTGCCGCCCGCCGGCTCCGCTACAGAGAGACCAAGTGGGGCTGAGGGGTTTGCTCCCTTCCCCCACCTCCCTGCCGCCCTTGCTCCACTGTCGCCTGGTCGACTCCCCACTCCCGTGCCTTGCTCGCTGTCCACTATCCAGCAAGCCAAGCCAGCAAGTCTTGTGTGCAGGTCTTGTATGCAGAGGAATTTCTTGTGTGCAGGTCTTGTATGCAAGTCCAGCAAGCCAAGCCAAGCTTCACTGCCTCCCCTGCCTTCCTCTTCCCTTGAACCTTCTGTTCGCTTGTTTATGCAGGTCTTGTGTGCAGCACTGCAGCAGCCAGCAAGCAAGCTAAGAGCAAGATGTCCAGTGCAGCTTCGGGTTCAGGCGCTCCTCCAGTTGAGTATGATCCCATGGCTGATCCAAAATGGAAGGCAAAGTCCAAGGATCCAGGTTGGAAGTACGGATATTGGCCAGAAATTGGCAACCGAGATAGGGTCATGTGCATCCGTTGTAACACCGTCACGACGGGAGGAATTAAAAGGTTAAAAGAGCATCTTGCGGGTGGTTTTTCCGATACGGTTATGTGTTCCAATACAATCGCGGAAATCAGAAAAGAAATGAGAGATTATCTGAAAAACAATAAGAGGACTCGACCAATTTTCCTAGATGATGACGATGATGAAGGAGGAGAAGGTCAAGAATGTAGCGAGTCAATTGTGCAACCAAGTTCAGGGACAGCGGCTAAAAGGAGGAATGCTGCCTATCAATTCAAGGCTCCAATACGGAGCAAGACAAAGGAGACCAAGGTCAGTTGCTAGTATGGTTCGAATGACACCCGAAGATTTTGTAGATGAAAGACGTTCTGGGTCTTTTCAAAACACCATGGAGGGCAACTCAAAAAACAAGGCTGACAGAGGTTATGTGAACTTGCAATGGGCTCTGTGGTTCTATGAGTGTGGCATACCATTCAATCCCATAAACTCAAGACAATTCCACATTGCTTGCGAGGCCACTGCGCAGTACGGTCCTGGGTATAAGCCTCCTAGTTCTCATTTGTTGAGGGAGCCATTGCTTCGTGAGTGTGTCAAGGACACAAGCGCCATGAGGGAGGACCACGAGCGAGTGTGGAAGCAATATGGTTGCACACTAATGTCGGATGGATGACTGATAGGAGGGGACACCACTTGATCAACTTCCTTGTCAATAGTCCAGAGGGGACATACTTCTTGGAGTCTGTTGATGCATCAAGTGAACAACATGATGCGACCATGCTAGCTGATTTGCTTGAGGAGAGAATTGAGGGCATTGGAAAAGACAAAGTTATTCAAGTTATCACCGATAATGGTGCTAACTACAAGGCAGCGGGCAAGCTTTTGATGGAGAGGATACCAACACTATTCTAGAGTCCTTGTGCAGCACATTGCTTGGACCTTATGTTGGAAGACATTGGAAAGTTGAAAGAATTTAAAAGGCCAATTACACAAGCCAAGCGTGTCACCACATTCATCTATAGGCATGGGAGACTTCTTAATGCAATGAGGGAGAAGACAGGTGGGCTGGATCTTGTGAGGCTCGGAGCCACTCGGTTTGCCACATCCTTCCTTAGTTTGAAGAGCTTGTACAAGCATAGGGATGCTTTAAGGGCTCTATTTGTGAGTGATGCATGGATATTAGTTAGATTGTCAAGGAGTTCTGCAACTCAATTGAAGATTGCCTTAGAGCTTCAGCCCCACTTCTTATTGTGCTTAGAGCCGTCGATGCTGACGAGAAGCCCACAATGTCGGAGGTTGCAGCATTAATGGCTCATGCAAAACAAAGGATCAGGCTTAGCTTCCCTACCCAAAACAAGCAATGTGTGCTCAACAAGATCATGGAAATTATTGAGCGACGTTGGGTGAGACAAATGGATCATCCATTATATGGGGCCGCACTCTATTTGAACCCCGGGAAATTCTTTGCTATCCAAAAGAGTGGAGATGATTCCTACGTTAGGGAGCTAAGGAGTTGCTTCAATGATGTGCTTGCAAGAATGATAGAAGATGAGAACATTCGAAACAAAATTGATGAGCAAGCCATGCATTATGAGGACCAACGAGTAGATGTCTTCTCAAACAAATTGGCAATCCAAAACATAGTCAAGGAGCCCTAGTAAGTCTTGTTAGTTTCATCATGTTTATTTCAGTATTTGATTTCGTTCCTAACTCCTATTTTGTGCGTGTATTTGCCATTCTAGTTGATTGGTGGCGTTCATATGGTGGCCGAGCCATTGACCTACAAAGATTTGCAAAGCGTGTTGTTAGCCTTTGTGCTTCATCATCCGGTTGTGAGCGTAATTGGAGTACCTTTGAATTTGTGAGTCAACTTTTATCTTATTTGTGCTCACTTTCGTGTACTCCGTTTGTAGCTTATACTTTAGTGCTTGCCATTGGTGGTTTTGTAGATGCATACAAAGAAAAGGAGCCGGTTGCTACACAAGAGATTGAATGATTTGTTTCATACAACCGGAAGATGAAGACTAGGTTTCAAATGAGGAGGGAGAAAGCGGGCAAAAGCTATGATCCATTAGTTATTGATGACTTTGATTGGGACAATGAGTGGGCCGACTTATCGGTTGTACCAATTAAAGGTGGTCGTGGGTGTGTGCAAGACCTCACATGGTATGACGTTGATGAAGCTGTTGGGGCATCACGCTCCCTTCGAGGTCGCAATCTTCCAAGGCAAGCTAATATGCCTAGTGGAGAGACCGTGACCTACCGAAGGCGTGGAAGCAATACAAGATTGGTGGTTGAAGTTGAAGATGTTGAGGAAGGTCCACATAATGGTTCGAGCAATGAAGAAGATGAGGAAGAAGATCCACACGATGACGCAGATGTGAGTGATTGTGATGAAGCTCCCAATGATACCGAAGATGGTGTAGAAAACAATGCTACTAGAGAGAGAGATGAGTTTGACGATGGGTATTGAGAGATGAGAGAGTTGAGCTACTATTAGACTACTATTATGCTAGTTTTATGTTGTGGACTACTTTTGTGCTATTAGACTACTATTATACTACTTACGTTCATTGCTATAAGATGTATCTTATTTGCTACTATTCTAGCCTATTGTGTTACTAAGGCGTCGCCTCGCCTTACGCCTTACCGCTTAAAAGATGTGAAGGGGGTAAGTCACCTTGCCTCGCCTTATCGCCTTAAAAACTTTGAGAAGAATACGTTTTTCGAAAATTCTCAACATGAATTGCAGTTAATAGCATTATATTCCACAACGACCATGGAGAAAGAGATAATTCAGAGAAGTAAAGCCTCACATTTTCTTCCGAACATCAACCTGCTTCTCTTTCCGCTCATATTCTTGCCTGATCTTCTTTTTCTCAGCTTCAACAAGTTGCAGCTTCTCAATGTTGAACTCCTGCAAAGTTCTTATACTAATAAGGTTAACATAAAGACAAAAATTGAGATGACGAAGCAACTTTTGGCAAAGCAAAGAAAATACAGGACAAACAGAAAAGACAATAAGCAAGCACATGCATAAACATGATCAATAATGATAGAAGGCTGGTGGAAAGCATGGAAACAGAACACAAAACAAGTGTATCTTCCAGAGGAGAGTAACTCAATGCGAGGAAACAAAACTTCTGTTACAAAAAAGGCTGCCCTGTTGCTTCATGGGGTAAAGCATTTTTTCAGCTCAGGATTATTCAGGATGCCCACAAATCCTGTTTACTAGACCTAAAGACGGTGTATGCGATATGGCATAATTTACTGCACTATTTAATAGCGAACACAGTAAGTCAGTAATCAATCATACAAACTCAGGGATGATAAGTCAAACTACATTAGCATACCATTTGTACTCAACTGCTAAGACAAATAAGAATAAGTAAAGGAGTGCATAATGATAGCAAACAACACGTAAGTGTGTTGCCCAACATCCAGTACACAACAACCTCATCCTGCAAAGAAACAATATTGGTATTTATCGCATTGTATCCAAAGATCCATTTCCCGTTGCAGTTACGTGGGTGAACAAAATGGCACCTAAGATTCAGGGTGGTTGATGGTACAGCCTACAAGTACTTAGAACTTCTCACAAGAACCCAAGTGCAGGGTGCGGATCAGAGGTTGGTGCCTTGGTGGGTGCAGAACTGCAGATCATAAGGTGGCAGACAACGAAGGGTGGTGAACAGCTCCTTCAAGGATTTTGTAACAAGCTTTAAGCATTAAACCTCTTTCCATTAAAATTAAGCTATAGTTTCTAGAACCATTGAGAAACAGAATGGAAGAAGGAATACACAAAACATACTTTCCTGATTCAACTCAACCTCTAGTTTGCTTCCTCAACCATGAACCGTCTATAAGAGTATAAGCAAATCACCTATAAGCTATTGCAATCTCCAAAATAACATACTATGGATTCATTCGACCGGGTATCTGAATTCATACGACTACAAGAGATTGACCATCCAGCCTACTTCGAAGTCAAGTTGCATATGGCTAAAAACTCCGCGATCTGGAAGCTTCTAGATTTATTCCACGCACCGAGATCAGCTTAAGTGACACAACCAGAATCTAGACGCTTCTCGATCTACCTCGGAACTAGGGAGCTTCGACACAGATCTCGCGATCCCAGAATTGAAACCTTAGGGTCAGCGGCTCGGAAGCAAGGAGGGAGCTCGTAGATGCTTCGAGATCACGGGGGTCGTCAACCAGATCGGGCCGTCAAGAAGCAAGGAGGTGTGGATCGCGAAGCTTCTAGAAGCTTCGCGAAGGGAGGGGAAGCGGGGGGAACCTGACCTCCTCGGCGGAGACGGAGATCTCGCCAGCCTTCTCGTCGGCCTCCTGGCGGATGAACCGCACCATCTGCTGGATCTGCTTGGAGACATCGGCGTCGTTCATCTTGGCGGCGGCGGTGGATCTGACGGCCGGAGCTGTTTGCTTTGCTTCCGGCGACCACCGCGCGGGGGGTGGGAGGACAGGTCAGGAGGGGAAGGGGTCCACGGGAGTGGTCGAGGAGGGAGTCGTGGGGGCTAGTCTAGCCGCGGGGCAACGTGATCGGGTTGTTGTTCCTTGGTTGCCGCTGCCTGTCTATATGCTCGCTATTATTTCGCGGACCCGGTTCACAGATCCCTGATCTTTCTTGCCTCTGATTATCTGTTTTGTTGGCAGTTTTTGAAAGAAAATGCAGTTATCCCGTCCTTTCAACTTTCAGGCGGCCATTTTATCGTCCCACGTTGCGATTCGGAAACTAATTTAAACAGATGATATTACAGACAAAAGAATTGTTCGGCTAAGACAGTACGGCATGAGCAACTGGATCTCTAACGAACGGCTAAAACAAAAATGTATTTTACAGCCTCTTTGATTAGTAGGAATTTCACGGGGTTTCTACCGGGAAACAATTAATTCATCCAAGAATTTCCAACGAATCAATGAAAATCTTAGATCTAAATAAAAAAATAAAAACAAATCTCGAATGTAATCTACTGGCTAAGCACAGTCAATTGAGATTTAATAATATCTCAGTTGACTAAGCAATAGTAGTTACATAAAGATTGGTCTTTAGGACGTGTGCAATGTTGTCCAAAAACAGAAGCTAAGCAAGTCTAGACTCAACTCTAGCCATCATAACATGGAGAAGCTAACACAAAATTGCTGGACTCGAGTCAAGCCCAATCCCCCAATTCTATGTACTGAAAAATGATTCTCACCTAACCATCGCCCTTGGACTCTTGCATGCAATCCACTTTATTGCTATCCACGGATTCTTTTAGCGGTTTCATGGGTCTCAGAATGAGAAGCTAAGCATTTCACCCATTTTGACTTTCTTAGCCACTGTTTACATGTCTTGCTTAGCCCCTTGCCACATTGCTCTTAGCCTTAGTGTTGTACCAACCTAATTGTCTCGCTGACATGTATCCTTTTGGGTGGTGAAGGCTCGATTTATCTCAAATAGCAACAATGGAAGGTAACAGCTTGGAACCTTAATAATACCAAGAATGTAAAGAATAAAAAGATTGTTTGGTTGTAAGTCATAATTTATATAAAAGTTTATGCCAAAAATGTGGCAATTTTGGCAAAAGTATGTCTGTAACATGTCAGATATTATGAAAATGTGGCAAGCTATAAATTTAGCAAAAATAAAACATCGTCTTTATGGCATGTTCTTCGGTTGTAGATTTGTTTGGAAGGCTGATTCTAGTCATCTTTTTGCCTTGGTGGCTTCTAGAGGTAGGATGAAGTTTTCATCTTTATTTGAGGAATGGCTTAATAATTTTATAATTAATATATTTGTAATGTTCTACCATATTATTATAAATAATATAATAAATAATATGCTCGAAGATCATTTTCTACCTATATTCTATAAAATAAACACCGTCCTAACAAAGTCAAAGTTGACTAACTCAGATGTAAAAGCTAACCAAACGAGCCATTGGAACTATATAGAGATATGAGTAAATGATAACTCTATCAAGCATGCTTTCGGGCTAAAAACTATGATTGGTGTACAATGATCAGAGAAGTGTACTACCGAGTCGTCTCCACACAGCCTCCTATGTAGTCACACTCTGAGCGAGACAAGTGGATGCAGTACCGCCTAGATTCCTAACATGTTAGAGGCGAGGGGATCCTTGGACATACACCGAGCACCAATATCAATGCGATCTTAGCCCAGATCCACCACAACCATTCATGTCACATTGGAAACTAAGGGTGTACAAATATTAATCCAACAACCACAAAGTAGTACAAATTTGAATCCTTTACAAAGAAGGACGGAATACTTTGCACGTTCGATGCCTAGAGAAACCTGTAATGATTCATAAGAGCTTGAACATGCTGTACCCGAGAGATCATTAGTGTCCTAATATTAGTGGCTCTTAAGAAGATCTGAACCATGCTATCTATCACGTTGCTCTCCACATGTTTATAAGCTTGAAGACTGTTAGCCTACTTGGTTTACAGCCAAGCTTGCCAATGCTACTGTTTGAATTATTCCCAACTTTTTGGCTATTGATTGGATGGAGGCCAATTTGTAGGTGTGGCCCATCTAGTTGCCTCCACCTTGCCCCTTTGTTTCCCAATTGCTAGCATAAGAAAACTAGCCAAAAAATTTCATGACAATTGGCAGCAAACCAATTGCTAGTCAAAGTTGCCCAATTTTGGCAAGTCTTAGTGTTGTCAAAAGATTGGCTAGCCCAAACATTAGCATTGGCAACCTAGATAAAACCAGATAGGCTCTATGTACATAAGAAGCCCCGTGATTTGTGGACTACGTTACTTGTCAAAGATAATCACCTTCACTATTTACATGGACGACAGAGGTCGTCCATCAATACCTGTCTTGTGGGTCTATTCATGGCAAAAATGGATGCCCGTGAGCTGGCACCTAGTGGTTGGCTCGTCCTCACTTAAATTCGCTCCACCATTGGGTCCCACAAAAAAACCGTAGTCATGCGACTATGTGGCTAGAAGGCAAAGTTGATCGCGACGCAGCTGCAGGAGAATAGCCAGGGTGCGGCCACAAGGCACAACAACATGAAAGGACCTCAGATGCCGACTAGAGGGGGGTGAATAGGAGGCTAACAAAAATTACTTCTTTTAACTAGATTGTTTAGATTAAGCCTTATGCAGAAGCAAGGATTAGCTAGCTGTGTGACAGGCGAGTGACACAGGTAAATTGCGATGTGTAAATTAGCATGCAGCTGTCACACAGGTGCCTAGCACAGGTGGGCTAAGGACTTAGCAAAATGATAAGCAATCAAAGTGTCTGTGTAACAGGTAGCTGACACAAGTGTGAGATACGATCTATACCAACTGTAAGACAGCTAACAAGACACATGTGTAAAGGTGATCTAAGCAGATAAACAGAATATCTATATGAGCATACAAGCAAACAGATATAGCAAGAAGCAAGGAGTAAAACAACAAGTACTCAGGAGATGGAGTATTTTTCACCGAAGTTCCCAGCTCTTTGCAGAGTGGTACGTCTCCGTTGGAGAGGCTACTCCGAAGAGATCGCCAGCACTGAATCGTGCTTGTTCTCCGAGTACCTGATCTCAGGCCTCTTCCTTTGCTTGTGGAAGTCATTTTGCTTGCAGCAGGTAGACTTCAATCACCCTCACAGACTACTGGTCCAGCCCACACAAGTTTGGGTGGTACCAGCAACTCCTACGCCCGTCTAGGAGTAGACACTCCAAGAGTAATAGATTCAGCAGTAACAACTCTTGGAGGAACCAATGCTCTTTGCTCAAGAACTCTAACTCTTCCCGAACTGACACTTAGGAAACTTGGCTTTCGTTCGGTGGAAAGAGGCTTTGCAACGGTCGAATGTGAGTTACTGATTGGCTCATTAGTTGAGATCGAAGACCTCTCCTGGTCCCCTATATATAGGGTTTACAGGCACTTGACCGTTACACTGTTGCCACGTAGGATTAAGTAAATCACCGGTGTCAGCCACCGGTGACATAGCCAATCACTCCGCCCAACTATAACCGGCTCAAGCAGACCGATACCTGTGTCACCGGCGGCACACACAGGTAAATCCTAAACTGACGCAGCCGCACTGCTCAGCCCGGTCTTGGCACATGACATGCCCTCAGCGCACACACTCTCTGAAACCTATAAGGAGAGAACCTCCGACAGCCCTCCTCCGACTCAGCAGACAAGCTATCACAGCGCAGGTTTCTTAGCGTTTACAAGCTCTCCCCTGGTACAGAGATGTACCTGAGTCATAGAGCGTTAGACCACCTGTGATACCACTGTGTCACACCGGTGACTCTAACCCCTAGGGTTTTCTACTGCTAGCACTGCAGAGTGCCAGCTCCAACCAGTTTCATATTTATGCAAAACTGCTGACACAGGGCCACTAACCTCAAAGCATTAGTGCCACTGTCCAACATCCTGAGCATTGAGCAACTAGAACCTCCACAGATCATCACTGCTTCATCCCTCTTGATAGTACGGGCTTTTCCTATGGACTCAAAGAAACTAGCAAATCTAGGCTTTACCTGCCCACCAACTGTAGTCACGGCCCTTGACGCATCAAGCCACCATCACCTTGCTTGCAACTCCTTGCACAGCACCGGCTTCTTCACAGCTGTGACACAGCTGCCTAGCACAGCCATTCCTTAGTCCTGAAAACCACCCTTGTACCATTTTTGGTGGTCATCCTTTCCTTGATGACCCTTCTTTCTGAAACCTACAAACCTGCTTACATTTACTGTAAACGTTAGATTCTAGTTTGAGTTGCCATTAACCATCAAAACCAACTTGGGGGCTAGATGCTCTTTCAATCTCCCCTTTTTTAGTGGTTAGTGGCAACCCATTCAACAAATTCGCATATCAATTTGAATAGAAGGTATATGTGCAGGTTGTAGAGAATACACTCCCCCTGAAG
>JAGXJF010000514.1:0-18153 GCA_019208055.1 Stipa capillata | reverse complement strand
CATCATCAGTTAGGTCTCGTGATTAGGGTTTCAGGGAAATTTGATTTAAATAGCAGTAAAGGAATCGGGAGGTGGAACTAGGGTTTCAGGGCGTGGCAAGGGTTGGAGGGAACATGGGAACTCTTGGAAATCCATTCACCTTGATTAGGGGCTACTTGGTTGCAGGATGCCGTGGACGCATCGACGTATACGGGGTATATGTTGCGTTAGGGTTTAGGCATGTATATAGTGCGTGTGTGGTTGGTTTCGGTGTGTTAAGCCTAGGTATATTGAGAATGCTCTAACTACATGTGGTAACATGCGGTTATGCAAGTTTGGAAAAATTAGGGTGTGACAGATCACCAACCACCTTATATCCTACCATCTGATTATGTTGATCTCCCGAATGGTGATGACAGTAACCAACATGATGTGGAGTCAAATGATGGAACCGCCCTTAGAGACCAAATTGCTATGCAAATGTGGGCTGATTACAATGCTTAGTTGGAGGTGGATTTTTATGTATTTCAATGTTTCTGTAATTTCATTCATATTTATGTATAATCTGAGACCAACTTTTTTGTTTGAATATGTCGTGCCATTTGTCATTTCCATTTTTTCGGTTAGTGTAGCTATGGCGAAAGAAGTATCAAGAGCTTCTTGGAATTTCACATACGAGAAAGGGCTAGTGGATACCCTGCATGATCACAATAACCCTAAGTTTAGAGGTCAGAACGGATGGGTGCCTGAAGGATGGAGAAGTATCATCGAAAAATTCAACCAAAAGTTTTCACTTGCTCATTTTACAAAGCAACAAATTCAAGAGAAAGAGAAGGAGCTCAAAGGAAACTACAAGTCAATAAGAGATGCTCGAAAACAAAGTGGTACCAGCTGGGATGATTCTCTTGGTATGATAATCGCTGAACCAAAAATCTGGGACAAAATTGTTGCGGTAAGATCTTTTACCCTCTTTACAAATAAAATTCTCTATTCTGCTATTTTAGTACTTACCATATATCTTTGTTGTGTTGAATAGGATTATCCGAAGGTTAAGAAGTTTCGTTCGAAACCCTTCCCTCTCTTTAACATGTTGGTCTTGTTGTATGAAGGTGATTCCTCTCAAACTAAAGATAGCTTTTCTTGAAAATTCATATTTTTGTTTGTCATGTAATATCTTTATATTGGCTTTTTTGGAGCAGGAAGCATTGCCACGGGAGATTTGAACTTCGTATCAGTTCCGCAAGCAGAGAGCACAACCAATCAAGTTCCCATTGTTGAGAATGAGATTCCTTATGGTGGCTTAAATCCATTTTTCTCTACTACTCTGAATGGGCAAGGGGCAACAAGTACTAACCTAGAAGCTGAAGATTTTGAACCTACAACATCTGCATGTTCAGAACAGAAAGGAGAGGATACTGGAAAAAAGCGCAAACCAAGTCAGATTGCTGGGGCACTTGAGAACTATTTGGAATTCAAGAAGAAACAAACATAAAAACTTGTAGAAGAAATGAAGGAAGCATCAAAGCTGGAGGATAAATTTTCAATTGACAAGTGTGTGGATACGTTGGAAGCAATAGAAGAGCTCACTGATGTGGAGAAGGCGAAGGCGTTAAAACTATTCAAGTGCAGCCTGAACAGAGAACTCTTCATGAATACCAAGAGCGCAAGTATCCGACTGCTATGGCTGAAAGATGAAATTCATTCTTAGCTATGCTATGTAATTCCTTCTTCTAATTGCCTTATAGAAATTGATTATTAGGTATGCATTGTGTATGTAGAAGTGATTCTTAGCTTTGTCCTTGCATAATGGGTGAAGGAAAAGAAAATGGAGATATGAGCTCATTTGTGGTGGTCCAGATTCCCTACTTTACCGTCATCTTTCAAGGCTTTGCTTTTCTTTAATGGAGTAATAGATCAGGATATGAGCAAGACAGGACTGCAGTGCACTCACCAGAAATGGACCGACTATTGGTGTCACTTGGTAACAAGAAACCTTACCTTCGCTTGCTTTTCCTTTGCCTTATTAGCAGGAATAATTTTTTGTGTGGTCAGGCAGGGTTAGCTGTGTTATGTTAGACTTGTACCTGTGTTTGGCTATATATGGAGGTGCGCTCCTCCTGTCCAAGTGTCCAGTTCATTGGTCAGACTTTGGGGTACCAACTTAATTAATCAATTAGGTGCTCACCATTCTCACTGAAGGATCAACTAAAGAACAGTCACCTAGGAAGCTAGGCTTCTTTCAGACAAGGAAATAGAGCAGATACTCCAAGAGACATATGTCCTGTTTGCATTTCTATGCATAACCGTAGCCTTACCTACCAATGATTAACCTAACTATTGACCTCCCTTTCTGATGCAATGTACACCTAAATGGCCATCTAGGCAACTCTTGAGAGAAACTTCTGGCCAGTTTATAATCCCCTTATCAGTTCATCCTAGCTTCTACATAGTAAAATCAATCTGCTACATCTAATAAGCTAATTCATGTGGGTGATGGGTTGATTCCTGCATGCAGCGCCTTTGATCTTTGCAAGAAGTTACCATGACTTTGATCTTTGCAACAAGTTACCACAGCCTGAACAGAGAACTCTTCTTCTTTCTAATTTATTTCTTGTTTGCTTCTCCAGGAAATCAACCAAGGATGGTATGAAGTAGGCAACTGTTACCCGAAATAGACATGTCATTTTCTTTTCTTTTCTGCTACCCGAACTGTTACCTGAACTGTGAAGGATCTAATGGATGTTATGTTATATTAGGTGCAAAAGTTGTTATATGATATGGAGAATTAGTGTTATGTATGCACGCAAGATCTCATTTGAGTTATTTGTGAATTATAGATGGAGATGGAGATGCAGATGCTGCTTGTGTCACCTTCTTTTCTTTAGAAGTTTACTTCATTTGCACTGTGTGAAGTTCTAGGCATATGTAGATTGAAGCTGAAGAAGAATAAGAACCCAGAATGATGTTGCATGAGGAATTTATCTGTTTATTATATATATTCCAATCGAATCTTTGTAGTGCATATTTGTACCTATAGTAGCTGTGAGCTTAATTGAAATTTTAAGAATTTTTATGCTCTATATTCTCAGCGGTGAATTTTTGATATATTTGTTGTCACGAATGTGCATAGTAATCACGTATTCTTTTCTTTAACTCTTGATCGACGGACATGCTAGTGACCGGGATTTCCTCCCCCTTCCTTTGCTGCCAAATGGTCACAGGGATCATTTCCCGGATGGAGAGATCTTCCCCATGGGAGGAGGGGGATTTCATGTGCTTCTCATAATCCCTTCTAGACATTTGCTGCCCTGGGTTTTCCTCCCCTAACAACCAAACAAAGCCTAAATGTGTTTCTAAACCCCTGGGCCTGACCCAGCTGAGCATCCAGCTCAAAGTCCACAGTTCACACACCACCACCCGGCGAAACCAAGCAGAACAGTAAAGGCTGCCATCCTGTATGCTCCGGCCGAGCAGAGGTGCCCTGATCTCTCTCTCTCTCTCCCTCCCCCCTCCTGATTAGTAGTACTACTAGTATTTAAACGTTCTTTTTACTTGTGACTTGCTGTTAGACTTGCGGGTGAAATGTTACGCCATTCCGTTTAAAATTTTAAATTTTGTTGAACTACCCCAAGCATTACAACTAAAAGACATTAAGAACATCGTCTAACCTTACACCAATAATATTTTAGGTATATATTTCCTCTATTTGAATGGTATGGTGTTCACTATCAGCATAGCCATGGAAGACACGGCATTTGCACACACAAACGGTGTCCATATCGATTACATACAAGTTTTTGACGTTTTGACCTGCTAATTTATCCAAGAAAACTAATATATAAACCATGTCTGCACCACACATTCTGAAACCACGGTCTTCTTTTTTTCTTGACGGACTGAAAGCACGATCATCACAAAGAACCAAACGCGATTGGAAACGAGAATCTTGACTGTTTTATCCTTCCATACTGTAGCAATGATAAAAAATGGCTCCCTCCAAGATCAAACGGTAATTTTTTCTAACAACATTTCATACAAGTAATACGTGTCATCAATCACGCAGCCGACTTGTGACACAGATCTATCATCGGGAGTGCACGCTCAGGGCAGAAAAGCGGTCCGTCGCGCCTGGGGGCCTAAGCTAGCTGAGCATCTAGCTCAAAGTTCAGAGCTCACACACCACCACCACCCGGCAAAATCGAGCACAACGGAAAAGGCTGCTATCCTGTACACTCCCGCCGAGCAGAGGTGCCGTTCTCTCTCCCTGATTATTTCTTTTGGCTTGTGTCTTGCTGTCAGGCTTGTGGGTACGTATAGTGTGAGCATCTGCAAAAGTTACTCCGTTACACTTCAAATAACCGATTTCTACTCTTGGAATGTGAGCATACGCATTCGCACGCAATCTAGGCGAACTTGATAGGATTGTAAGCTTGTCCATAGCTGGTTACAGCATGGGCGGCGTACATCTGCTAGTAAACATGCAGTTCATAATATATCACCAAGTTTATGATTTATATTTTGCAGATGATGAGTGCCTGATGTGCTCTCCCAGGCAATGGGTGAAACTTGCCATATTTTTATAGGGATACGGGTAGGCTACACTAGCGCAAAATAAAATTTTCTACCGCGTAAACCAGGAGTTGCTACAGTAATAGATCACGAGGTTGCCTCTATACGCGTAGACCCGTAGCGGAAGTAGAGTCGATGTAGCGTCGGTGCAGCTGTAGTCGTACTACCTTCTCCTCCTCGCGGTTCCCTTCTCCTTGCTGTTCTCTCGAACGGTTCGTCCAAGCGTCGCAGCTGCAACGCCTCCAAGGTATCCACACGTTCAGGGAGGAACGTCACTCGTTCGGATTGCTAGATCCGAGCGGGCAACTTTGGGCGTGGGAGAGGTGACGGCCAGGTTTCGAAAATTCTGAATAAGCTTAACCCTAACACGTCCGCTCCCTCTCCTTATATAGACGTCCCCATAATGAGCTTCTTCGTTAGAGGCCCATTAGGACTCAATACCCAGTCTAACTTGGATCCTAATCCGAATTAGGCTCCAGCACCTTAAGTGTGTGACCCTATAGGTTCACGCACGTTTAGACATGACACGTGTACTTCTATTCGGTCACTAATTGGTAGCGGCCTCTAGCAGGACATGCCAACTCCCAAATGTACATAAAAATCATATCGGACGAACCTTCACAAATGTTATATATGCTACTCCCTTTGCCTCACGATATTTGTCAAGCTCAAGCTCGAACTTGACCACTCTTTCTCGATCATGTGTCTCGGAATCCTTTATTAGGTTAACTCTTTAACCTTAAGTAGCACCGCCATGCATTTCTGAATCCGATCACTCGAGGGGCCCTGAGATATCTCTCTCATTCCTGATGCACTTACAAATTGCTCCAACTTAAGCTACGTAGACCTCTGTCGGTGTAATAATCTGGCAATACTGAATATGGGGCAGCGTGAGCATAGTAGATCTAGATGGGTGCACACGGGAGACAAAGTTTGTACAGGTTCAGGCCCTCAAGGAGAGGTAATACCCTACGTCCTGTGTTTAGTGGCTAGTATTGCTTGTATCCCGAGTGCTGCAAAGTCCTCGAGAACAGATCTCAAGGTTGCTAGGGCTATGTGTGTAGGAAAATATGAGAGCGTACGAAAGCTTACCGATCAGGGGATCCCTACCCGGGTAGAGTTACAAGAGTCCGGATCGGCTTACAGATTGATTTTCTAATTAGTTACAACAGAATCCGGGGTTGCCGGGTAGGTACTTATCCCTGTCTTGTACTCCAAGTTGATGAGGCATCCCCGTGTAGAAGTCAGACTCCGAGTAGTCGGCCCGGCTCATCCCATGTCCAGAGGGCCAGCTTTATCCTCCTTGACGATACCCGGGTGCCATGCCATCGTCAATAGCCCCCGAGTCCTTCATGATCTGACTGCAGCGTGTCGTGGCAACATCCAAGCTAAGTACATTTGCCTTCTTCTTTTTCCCGAGTGGCATCCGCCTGGGCGTGCCTTTTGTTGCCTGCAGGAAGATTGTGAGGGACTCATTGAACTCCTGTAGAGTAGACATAATAAGCCGAGTGATATTCACCCATAGAGCAGGAATATCATGGCGTTTTGAGTTAATAACGGGTAAGTCCTGGTGGTATCCAGTCATGTCCAACAGATGGAGACCGGCTGATAGCCCAGCGGGGGACATACCATTAATCCCGACTGAATTCCTGAGTGGCATCTGGTTTCCCGAGTGGCCCGAGTCTAGCTAGTGTCCCTCTGGGGGAATGCCCTTGAAATTCGCGTCAGAACCAGAACACAGAGTGTAGCGTTTCGGTCCTGAGTCATTCGGTGTCTGACTAGCGGCCCACTGGAGGCGCACTACTGCTGCCCTTCACTCGGGTGTATTCAAGTGACTACGTTCCCCTAGGAACCAACCACCGAAACCCTTCAAAAACTGTAACGTTCAGTTCCGAGTTACTCGATAACCAACTAGTGACCCGTTAAAAGGTACGTTACAGTCGCTCTTTATGTGGGGTGTATTCAAACGGCTATTTAACCCCGGAAGGCCGATCGTTGGAAACCCTTAGGCAAAACCGTGCTGAAAACGATAACGCCAAGTCATGGAGTGGTTAATTCATTCCACGACCCATCACGCCGCGTAACGGAAGCTAGAAAACCGCGGCGTGGGCGCGAAAAAACGCCCGCGGAAGTCGAAGGGACGCCTTGTGCGCGCGAGAAAACCGCGGTCGTGGGAGCGGAAAAGTCGCGCCACTCTGCTGTCCTACTTTATGAGACATGGGAGGGGAAACCGCAGACCACTTTACCCCCATTCGTATTCACACTTAGCCTTCTTGTGCCCTACTTGCCTATTTGCCTTCCTCATGCTCCGCCGTCCTCGAGAGTGCCGCCGTGAATCGAAAACCCTAGATCCGATTCACCGGCACTGGATGCACTCCCCCGTTCGGGCAGTAGATCTAGTTGAAGAAGAGGAGGACGCGCTGGTGTGGGCAATCCTCAGAGAAGAAACTCCTCCATTAACCCAATGGCTCCTTGGGCGAAGTCTACGGCGACCGAGGCTTGGCTGAATGCTCTGGTGGCCGGGGGTGTGCTGCCGGCGAAGGAGCTGGTCGAATGGCGCGCCGCCGGCAGGGAGGAATTCCCCACCTCGAACACTGGCGAGATCGTGGTCCACTCCGCCTTCTTCCACTGGGGGCTCTCGGTGCCGGTCCATCCCTTCCTCCGGGGACTGCTCTACTACTACGGACTGGAGCTCCACAACCTCAACCCCAACGGCCTGCTTCACGTCACCACCTTCATCACCTTGTGCGAGTGCTTCCTCGGAATCAAGCCGCACTTCGCGCTATGGAAGCAACTGTTCATCGTGAAGCCGCAGCTGAGCAAGAGCAGTCTGGTCGTGGTGGGGGGCGCCGGGTTCCAGCTAAGGCCCGGGGCCGTCAAGCTCTACCTGGAGCTCCCCTTCCAGACCTCCAACAAGGGATGGCACTCGGATTGGTTCTACATCTCCAATCCGGCGCCATCTCTTCCGAGGTTCGGGGGTCAACCTCCCGAGGTCCGGCTGAGCTGGGCTGAGCTGTCGCAGGATTGGGAGCAGCTCAGGGTCATGGTATTCATGGGGGCTCTCTCCGAGGCGCTCAAGGCCGGCGTCTCCGGAATCGTCGTCGTCTCCACCTTCATCCGTCGCCGAATCTAGCCGGCGAAGCTGAGGGCGCATCCGATGTACAATTAGACCGATGGCCAAGACGCGACTCGGGAGTCAGCGACGAGCTCTCAGAGGACGAGGTGCGACACCGGGTCAGAAAGCTGATGGCCTAGGGGACAGACTTGGACATCTCCAGGCGGCCGCCGCCCTTCAGTCGCGCCAACCCGCCAAGCCAGGTGAGCGACCACTCTCCCGACTTTGTTATTTGTGATCTGTGTTTCAAGCGAGTAATACTCGGTATCCGCCTGTGCACCCTGACCTCACAGGACCTATTTGGGTTCAGTTCGTCAGCGCCTCTTCCGGAGAAGGAGGTCTGGAACTAGCCCTAGTACACCGACATCCCCAGCAGTGGACAGCCGTCGCAGGGGAGCGCCCGACCGTCGTCCGCCGGTGCCGGGTGTGGCGTACCCGGTTTTTTAAGCCGGATACTCCCTTGTGATTACTGTACCAGTCCCTGGATCAGTAGCCGGTACACACAAGTTAAC
Source organism: Stipa capillata (assembly GCA_019208055.1). NCBI lineage: Eukaryota > Viridiplantae > Streptophyta > Magnoliopsida > Poales > Poaceae > Stipa > Stipa capillata. The sequence continues at coordinate 9,978 of JAGXJF010000514.1, read as the reverse complement.
CTGTATATCATTGTCATACACATGTATAAAAGTAAATAGACCGTCAAGGTCGATTGTCTGATACCTGTAGCCCAACGGCTATGAATTTGTAGCGAAAATCAAGTAGAGAGGGAGCCCATCAATATGCCGTACCCGACAGGCAACTGACTGGGGTTACACCCTAGCTTTCGCGCTCATATTCGTATCTTCGGAATTGATGTCTCCTTCGTCTGGCCAAATCAACAAGCCAGGTGAGTACACGTAAGTAGATTTCAAGGCAGTTTTGTAAATCGAAGATTATTGAAGTAACAAGTCAGTATTCGAGGTAGACCCTGCTACCTCATCTTTCCTCAGCGGGATAGCCCAGCTCATCACTGCCTACCCTTTGGCTCCAGCTCGTACTGTCTCAGACAGCACAGCCAGCCTTTTCTTCAGCAATTCCTTGCTACCAGCCGTGTAGCGTAAATTGCTCCTTGTGGACACATCATGCCCACATCCTTAATCCCATTTTCCAGTTTTCACAAACAAAACTCACTCTAACCAGTGTGTGGCCTTACCAGTTCATGTCCATGACCGAGGACGCGACTATTCGAATAGTTTTTAACACTCTGCAGAGGTTGTATGGCTTTACCCACAAGATGTAGGTCACCCTGGGTATGCTTCGCGACGTATACTGACAGGGTTATTATAACGAGACCTTTCGCCCGTGTTCACACTAGAGCCGGACCCGCTAGGAGGGTAACCCAACTTTTGCATCCCGGATGTCAAAAATGGGACTCTCCACCTTTGTGTCGAACCATAGTTTCACATACTCGTGAGACCCACCGAGAGCTTTACCTCCACAGCGTGGAACTCATCGAGGGCTTTAGCCCCACGTAGTCCCGTGAAGATCCTCTAGGGATCCCGGATCCACCTAGCACATCACCCTAACTTCTCACGGTTCCGAGCTCCAGCATTAGACGAGGTACCGAGTCAAGTCCTTCCCATAAAGGACATGTGGACGTACGATAGGGGAACTGATTCAGCGGCACTTAGGTTCGGTCCTTAACTGATTCGAGCAAGACTCCATGTCCAACCATCTCATCAGGTAGCAACCGGCTACCCTACCATTCCATGCCTCAGGTAGCAACCGGCTACCCTACCCTTTCCTGCCTCAAGTAGCGACCGGCTACTCTACCACCCCAAACACCCTTAGCATTCTTGCCCGAATCCGAATCCTCCATCATTTCTTTTGGGATTTTGGTAAATATTTCCTTTTAAAAAGATTCCCCGGAATGTATAAACAAACCGAGGGTTTTGATCCCAATCCCATCGTATCGATAAAACTTAGTTTTTACTACAGCAGGGCTAAGCACGGCTAAGGCCTATAGTCCTAATTAGTTTATCGGTCGAATGATAACCGACTAAATAATCCTAGGGATACAAGGAATGGATTTTAGAACCTACCTCATATGCAATTACCCGGCATAACTACGCTAGCATAAAATAACGTTGATATCAACATAGCATGCAGGTTTGCAAACAAAATACTTAATGTTCACAAGTATGGGATTCAACATGGTCAAAGTGGGAATGCTTGCCTGGCGGTATGGTCCGGCGCTCGGTCTTGAACCTGATTCGACGATTGTCCGAGTACCTTCGCGCGAGGGTTCCTAACATCGGTATCTACACGTCGCAAGAACGGCCAATAAATCAACAATGCAAGGAAGAACCAAGATCGTCGAATGCAAAGCCAGAATAATCAGTTCGTGCAACCACAACGCGTTGGGTTAGCTATTGTGATTTTATGGAGCTTTAAAATGCTAGAAGTGTGTGCTTAGGTTATCCTGACAAGGATATCTACTTTAAGCTTCTGTCGCGTTGGGGTTCTAGTGCCTCGGAAGGTTGTTAGGATTTGAGGAACGTAGCCTGGTATTTTCACTTAGTAGAGTACTTAGCGTGTTACGGTTCTAGGGTTTTTAGAAGACATACTCGTATATTAACTTTTAGGGTTTTTAGGAAGCGGGAGGAATTCACCTCACATGGACTAATGATTCTTCGCGAGGTTTGGAAATCGGTCGATTAAGCTAACAGTGATCACTGGGGTATTACTCGTGTTTTTAATAGGACCAAGCGGCAGCGTAGTAATGGTGCTGATGGATGATCAGAGTGATGTCAATCGGACTTATGTGTATGCATAGCGGCAAACGTCTAACCGGTTGTTAAATCAGTGCATTGATTAACCCAATTAGTAGTATCTTCGCCATTAGAACAGTATATTCACGAGCATATTAGGTTAAAGTTAGACTAAGCTCCTCTTACTTCGACTCTACTATGCCTAGCACACAATTGACTGCAGTAATTCAAGGGTCAAATGTGAAAGTATGTCCTGACAGGAGATAGCAGCGGGCATTAGAGTTGGTTAGTTCCAAGTGCAGTAATTAGTTCAAGGTGATTTACCGATCATTAAATAGTGTTTTCACTAAGGCTGTGCTAAAACATGATTCTTTAATTAATGCTGCTCACATCCCTACATATTATTTAAATGTTTCAACATCAATCAACAGAATACGTAGCACGAACTAGTACGGATGATTAGCATACCGATTGAAGACTGATCAGAGATTAACCACTATACTTTAAATTATTGATTAGGTATTCTTAGTGAATCCAAATGGCACTACAGGGATTAATCAAAACAGTTAAGTTCAAAGGCTATGTTAGCTATCATCACTACAGCTAACTAATTAACCAATCCATCACTAACTGCCTAGTTAGTGTTTAGTTGACTCATAGACATGTGGGGCCACCTAAACCGGGAGACTCGCGGCGAAACGAGACTGCTAATAACTTGGTTAGCTGCTGAACTAACCTACTGAGTAATTGAGTAGAGAAGCTAAACTTAATTAGGAGTGGAGCAGGCGATGCGTGCGCACTCACGGGCATAGCTAGCAATAGGTTACCGGCTGCTTTGCTTGGTATGCGCGCACGCTGCCGACGGCCAGGTAGCGAGTTCTACAGCATGCACGCAGCAAGGAGCTAGAGCTCACGCAGCTCTCGGAGGCTGGCAAGGAAACGACTCCACCGTGGTGGCACTGGGTCGGGCAGCCGACGGAGCGCTGTGGCCGTCGGCCGGCGATGGCGAACAAGAACGCGACGCTGCAGAGCACCGAATCAAGCGGGAAGAATATGCGCTGGGCTGCAAAGCTCACCGTCGAGACGAGGAAATCCGACGCTGGGGAGGATTGAGGAAAAATCGTCCCTGCCAATGGTGGCCATCGGAGCAAGTGTCCGGCGTTGGGGAAATGATGGGGATTTAGCGGAGATTGCAATAGCTCGGCTCAAGGAAAAGGATTGGGGTAGCTTCACTGGTGTTAGCTCGGGAAGCGACGGAATGCTCAAGTAGCTGCTTGGATGGATAAATTGAGAACGAGATGGAGAAAAAGTGCAAGAGCATGGAGGAAGGAAACGGGTGGGGTGTTCGGTTTTTGAGTAGGGGCCGAGTGAAGACGAGTCTCGGCACCGGTAAGCTCGGGATGGGCGAGCTCGCGGAGGGCGGATCCCAGAACAGAGGAGTGCGGACTGTGGTGCGGCGGCTGTGGTGGCGCTCAGCTTCAGTCGCAGAGAGGTTCACCGGTGGGCGGCAAGCGTTCGGCGGTGGAGGTCAGAGAAGGCGATTGCGTGCCGATGTGCCCCGCCGGGAGCGGCGGCGGTGCTTGAGCTCCGCGGCGACGATTGCTCTGGTGCTACTCGCCGGCGGCACGAGGCATCCACCGAGGCGGGGCCGCGGGGACTCGGCAGGCCCGCAGGTGGCTGTGGCGGCGCAAGTCGGGGAGTAAGAGCGCCCCGGGCTTAGCTGGCTCTTGGTGGCGGCATGGAGTAGGTCCGGTCGTCCGGTAGCTCGAGGAGTAGCTTGGGAGCATGGTGGAATGAAGAAAATGGGGCTAGAGCTGAGAGGTACAGAGGGACGGGGCAGCTCCACGGAAAAAAAAATCAGCTCGACAGGGAGAGTGAGGAGCTTGGGGGGAAAAAGCTTAAGCGACTCCGGCGGCGGTGGCTGCTCTTACCGGTTGAAGCAAGGAATCGACTAAAGGGAAGAGGCGGAGCCGTTGGTGCTAGTGATTTGCCTCGAAGAGCTCGGTAGGGAGCGAGTTGGGAAGACCAGAGGAGCGGGTGCCTCGGGTTGAGCAAATGGGAAAGGAGGGATGGTGTGGGCTTGAGGAACAAATGGGGAGGGAGTTTGGCTTGAGAGGAAGAGCAGGCTCGGCAGTGAGCTACGGTTGCTCTTTTCACTCGCTGCGAGGAGTTAAGGAGGTTGGTTGATTGGTGCTGTGGCTGCCCAGGACTTGTCTGACTTCGACCACTGTTATGGAGAGAAAGGTGGCACAAGCAGCAGAGGAAAATAGGGAAGTTAGGCACCGCGTTTGTACCAGCTGGGTGGCGTGTCAACGCAGGCAACGGCGGGAATCTAGCTGAGTTTGGTCAATTGCTATTGAGGAAATGAGGTGACCGGACCTCCCAGAGGAATGGTGAAGTGCTGGACAATGGGAAATAGTTACTGTGGCAGGGAGGAGTAGAACAATAGCAGAGGGAGAACACGAGGGATCTGGAGAAAGATCTCAGATATTTTGATCGGATACTCGAGACATTAATTGGAGCATAAAGTGTAAGTTTTTGTTGCGTTTATGGGTTAGGTTGACAGGGGTTTAAGCTCAATAAAATTAGAAGCTTTTGGATGCTTATTTTAGCTGGAATGTACCTCCACGTCAAGGCTAAATTGGTTCGAAATTTTTGTGCTTTGCTAAACCATTATTTGCGAACATTTAGGAATATCTCAATGGCTCATTTAGAGTGGATTTATAATAACGAAGACATGGTGTTTTGGAATTTGGGTTTTGTCTGATTATCCACGGATTAAAGGTTCCGGTCATTTGAACGACAGCACGAGGAGTGGCATGGATGGGCTTGATATCCATGGAAAAGGGTGAATCCCAAATCACACACTGAAGTGAAACAGAGCTGTATATACATCTATATATCCTAGGAGAGAGAAAAGGTGGCGGAGATCAAATGAACACATGCAGCGATATGCTGGGGACTCCAAGGTGTATGTGCCCATATACACCTGGGAAATTCAAGTGTATATACATAGGGTGGAAACAGAGTTGAACGATGAGTTAGGGTTTTAAGAGGAATTAGATTTAAATAGGAAGGGGATGAATCGGGAGCTCGGATCTAGGGTTTTGGGGCGTGGCCAGATGGGGAGTGGTGGTGGGAACCCTCGAGGATTCTCTCCTCTAGATTCGGGGTCAATCGGTTGCAAGGTGCCGCGGACATACCAGCGTATACGGTCTAGGTATTGAGCTAGAGTATTCTTGAGTTAGGGTTTTAGTGCATAAACCAAAAGCAGTATATATGTGCCTATATTCACGATATGGCTTGGCGAGGTAGGTGGCAAAAGATCATGTTGTTCGGAGCAAGTTTAGGGCATGCATATGTTTAAATTTAGCAAGGGTATCGCGTGGTAATTAGCCGTAGTTGTGGTCTAGGTTATTCCGACTAGGAAAAGGAGAAGGTTGCCGAGGGTGTATTCTTGTTCTGGTTTATAGTCGCATCGTGAGTTGAACCAGGGTTTTAGTTTGGTGTATTTTAACTGACATTACTCGCGAATTTTTTTTTGTCAGCCCTAATTTTCGGGTTTTGGAAAATCGGGGTGTGACAAACCTACCCCCCTTAAAAGGAATCTCGTCCTCGAGATTCAAATAAAGTAGGAGAAAAGAACAGAGGCTCTGTTGTGTGGTCTTCTGCTGCAAGGTAATCCAGTCAAGTTGGTTCCCATCTTCCGTATGATAATCCCGTGAGGTGGTGACTTCTCTTGTTCTTCTCCACAGTCTTTGTGATGGTTCGAAGGCACCTAGGGTGTTGTTATAGCTATCATTCCATGCTAGGTTATATTAATTGGCAATTCTTCTAAGTTATAGGGACTACCCCCCTTAAAATTTAGTGGATTTATATATATATGTTAACTTGAAGTATCAATCTCGTTCTGGTTCTTCGGTGGTCATTATTCCCTTAAGTGGCTAGTGCTGTCTTGTCGGTCTTGATGTGGCAGTGCCCATTTGCTCTTCGTCCCGGATACATATCCTCTCGGGTATTGTGGCGAGTGCAGATGATTGTAGGGGTCTGGTGTCATGAGCATCTCGTGCCCGTCTCGAGTGCTAGCTTTTGCAAAAGAGATCCGCCGTGCTGCTGGCGAAATGATTGTCTCTTGAGTGGAGGATTGACACCGCATTCGGGACAGTTGTTTAGCATTAACATGGAGAAGAGGAGAAATAGCAGGTAGATGAGAGGGAAATCCCAAGTTTTGATTAGCGCACACCATACAGACGATTAACACTTGATAACCGCATTAGGGTCGCATGACCCATTGAAAACTCCAGTAAGACAATACGAAGATTAGCATGACACGCAGCCATGCGTACACAAGTGCATCAAACAGGCCGGTCTGAGTGCCGGGAGGCACCAGGCCGAACCCAACAGCGAAAATCAATGCAATGCAAGCGCACAAACAACCGAACACACTGAGCTGGATAATCCAAGCTCGGCGCGCATCTTCGATCTGACCTAGCTCTGGATTGGGGGCCTGAGGTAGAGTGATTTCTTCCTGGGGGTTCTGGCTCTCCAGTGAGGTTGGAGCGCGCTGAAATGTGGCGTTGCGTCTGCGGCGGCGGGCACCTTCTTCGGCAGCGGGTGATTTGGGAAAGGGGTGCTCTTTCATCTCGGGGGTATAAACGAATGCTGTTGAAGAGTCGTCGGAAGTAGACGGAGGATGCGGCGAAAGAAGAACGAGCAAGGGGAAGAAGCACTGGGAGCGAAGGGCTCTAGCAGTGGGAAGGTGTTTGGCGAGGAGAAGAGTGGCACGGAATGGGGTGCGGGAAAAAGGTTGAGTCCAGATAGCCGTTGGTAGCTCGGCGGAAAGGCGCGTGGTGTGCTGCCTCGGACAAGACAAGATTCTACCACCCTTGTTAGATCGGTAGCCTTTCGTGAGGGAAATCAAAGCTGTTGAATAAAGGTAGGCATATAGCTGGCAACAACGGGAGAATATCGGGCAATAATAGATGGTAGCTTGAAAAGGCATGAGAAGTTGCCGTCAATACGGGAAGGTATTGGAGTGGGGCAAATAGGGTAGATCACAAGAGAGGGAAATGATCTAGTATTCTTTAGATCGGAGATACGTTAAGACTTTTTATTTAAAGAACGGGTGTGGCTACCACATGAATCCTAGGACGGATGTGTAGCTCACACCAAGCATAACTAGGGGATGCAAATAGCATTACAAGAGCTGAAGAGCCCGATCAGAAAGCCAATAAAACGACAAGAAGACCAACGTGACACCTATCCATACGCCTAACAGCGTATCGAACAGGCGTGCCTTAATGCCGAGGGGCACAAAGTAAATTGCTAAAACAAATACCAAAATAATGAACATACACATATACTCCAAGGTGTATGTGCCCATATACACCTGGGAAATTCAAGTGTATATACATAGGGTGGAAACAGAGTTGAACGATGAGTTAGGGTTTTAAGAGGAATTAGATTTAAATAGGAAGGGGATGAATCGGGAGCTCGGATCTAGGGTTTTGGGGCATGGCCAGATGGGGAGTGGTGGTGGGAACTCTCGAGGGTTCTCTCCTCTAGATTCGGGGTCAATCGGTTGCAAGGTGCCGCGGACATACCAGCGTATACGGTCTAGGTATTGAGCTAGAGTATTCTTGCGTTAGGGTTTTAGTGCATAAACCAAAAGCAGTATATATGTGCCTATATTCACGATATGGCTTGGCGAGGTAGGTGGCAAAAGATCATGTCGTTCGGAGCAAGTTTAGGGCATGTATATGTTTAAATTTAGCAAGGGTATCGCGTGGTAATTAGCTGTAGTTGTGGTCTAGGTTATTCCGACTAGGAAAAGGAGAAGGTTGCCGAGGGTGTATTCTTGTTCTAGTTTATAGTCGCATCATGAGTTGAACCAGGGTTTTAGTTTGGTGTACTTTAACTGACATTACTTGCGAAAAAGTTTTTTGTTAGCCCTAATTTTCGGGTTTTGGAAAATCGGGGTGTGACACCGGGTCATCGAGGGAGGGTGCTTCTGCAACTGAGGAGCCCAGCGCTCCTCCGCCGGTTGTAGCAACGACTCCTGAGGAAGAAGCTCAGGAGGATGAAGACAACGTCCCTCTTCACGTACAGCGAAGGAAGAGGATGGCCACCGGCACCATCCCAGGGGGACGGGACGACTCTACCGCCCCGCCTACCCCAATAGTTCGAGCCGCCACCGTCGAGGAGGCCCCTCGGGCGGCTGATGACAAAGTCCCTCCCAACCGGGGAGAGAAGAGGACCGCCGATGCCGCCTTCGGGGGGCGGAGTGGCTCTACAACGTCGCCGACTCCGGCGGCCACCGCACCGAGGCAACGGGCCCCGGGGCCCAAGAAACGCGTCCCTGTTCCCCGGTCCACCAGGTAAGCCTCCGGGCGAATCGCCTGTTTACTTGTTTTATCTTCAGAGCTAACGAGCCCGGGTGTTTTCTGTAGGACACAGAGGTCGGGGGATATTCCGAAAGTCCTGCCGAGTGCTCCGGGGTCCGACCAAGGCGGGAGCCAGCCGAGGCTAGATGTCCGGCCCTCGTCTCCTCCACGACCTTCTTCTCCGCCGCAGCCTTCCTCTTAGCGGAGTGGTGCGCCGCTGACTCTGCCCCCTGCTCCTCGACCGGAGGAGCCCACCACCGAAGCGCAGGCTCCTGCTGTGGCGGAGCGGGTGGAGCCGAGCCAAGCGCAGACCGCCCTGTCTGACCGCCGGGGAAATCTGGTGCCGCCGGTGGAGGTGGAGGACATCGGGCGCATGCTACCTTTGCCGCCAAGCCTCCTCCTGGCCCTTCAGCCTCTACGGGTCCAGCAAGCGGACCCCTCAAGGCCCAGCGCGGTCCTCCGGGAGATCGACGATGTCCAGGAGGCGGGCGAGTGGGAGGAGGTGTTTGGCGTCGCTACCTGATGATGACATGGCACCCGGGTATCATTAGGGAGGACGAATTCGGCCCTCTGACCATAGGGTGGGCCGAGCCAACTACGCGAAGTCCGACTCCTGCACGGGGGCGCCTCAACAATGTGGAGTACAAGGCATGGACTAATACCTGCCCAGTACACTCGGATCTATTGTAACTAAATAGGAAACCAATCTATTAACTGATCTAGACTCTTGTAACCCTATCCCGATCGCGTATATAAGGCCTGGTAGGGGACCTCCGATCGGTAAGCTTCTAGTCATAGGCTATCTCTATTGTTTCATAGCTCAAGCCACCTCGAGATCAATCCTCAAGGGCTTGCGGCGCTCGGGATTCAAGCTATACTAGCCACCAAACACAGGACGTAGGGTGTTACCTCCCTGTGAGGGCCTGAACCTATCTAAATTCTGTCTCCCGTGTGCACCCATCTGGATTTGCTGTGCTCACGCCGCCCCATATTCAGTATTGCCGAAATAATACTCCGACAGTTGGTGCGCCAGGTAGGGGAGGTGCGCATAGATCCATCTACATGAATCCAGATGGGTTTCATCAGCAACAACGACGTTTTCGTCCCAGGAAGCGTCATGAGATTCGCTTCTATGGATGGTACTCTGGATCCTGGACAGCTTTTCCAATTCGGAAAGTTGAACTTCATCGCCGAGGTCGGCAAACTCCACCTTTGCTACTCGGCAACCCGTCGATTAGCGGAGGCTTCATCAGCTTCTCTGCCCGGGCTCATCCCTGAGTCCGCGCCTTCGGCCCCTCTCCTTAGGGATGAGGTTACGCCGAAATCGGATCTGCTGTTCGTGTGCGGGTTTTCACCCGTCGAACAGAGGTCCTGACTGGTGGGCGCCATTGACTCTCTCCTCCCCGTCCTCGAGTATAACTCGGACGAGTACGAGAGCTCGGGCAGTCACCACCCATCCCGGGAGGTCTTCATGGCCACACTACAAGAAATCTGTTGATCT
>JAGXJF010000513.1:0-153019 GCA_019208055.1 Stipa capillata | reverse complement strand
CCTTGTTCTAATCCATGAGGACATAGCTTGTCTCCTTAAAAATGTGATATACTTCCTGGCCGAACTCATTACTATAATATGCGCCTTGTTATGATGAACTAATCCACTAAAACTTGCTCTATTGATTTAAGTCTAGGATGGGTAGATCTCGTAGTTAAAGCTGAGACCTTCCAGGCACGATTTAGTGATCCTTCATTGCTGATCATGGGTCGGCACCAAAATAAGAATTATAGCCGTTGTCCATAGCTCCATTTAGAGTATTCGTTTGCTCAAATTCCAACAGACGGTTTAGGGCTTACAGCCAAAATACTCTTGCTGTCCAAGTTTCATTCAATTATAAACTGCATCTTCGGCTAATTGGAATGGCCACGTTAGTATCGTAATCAGACCGTGAGCCCTACATCTATGAGGATTGTGCATCCCTATTGAATAATCATGTCGATGGTCATGGCATCCTAATATATATATAACCCATAATCCTTAAAGAAGCTGAATCTAAAATTCTACACTTAGCCTCTTATACCACCCAATTAGAGTTTAACCGGCACCTTTAACTTGCCATTTTCATACCATGCATATGATTACTCTACAAGAATTCAAATTTTAATAAGACAGGCTAATATTAATCTATCAAGCTTGCATATTTAATCTTGCTTAAATAGTATTCACATCCACCTTAGTCACATATCCCAACATGCAGTTGCATCCATGTCAATTGCATCCATGCATGTTCGTCATTTTCAAATTAGCTTCTTAGGCTTGCTTTTCCCTTTTTAGAGGTCGCTTGCTTCTTACCGGTGTTTCGAATATTCTGGAGTTCTTGCGCACAATCCCCGTACTTCCCCGAGCAACGAGGCAAGCTCCATTGCTTATTGATTAATCATTACACTGTGTGTTACTCCCTGTTTGGCTTGAATTAACTAAAGTAACTTGGTGCTTGTGTGAATGATTGATTGATCTGTGCTGGATACTTCATTAGTATGTGTAGGCCTTGTTATTATGCAGTAGCTAAGGGTGATACTTTAACCTGATGCCCTTTCAACTTGAACCTAATAAAGTGAGATGTGAGCGCCGAGGGGACATGTATGTGGGATACGACTGGAGGATAGTGAGATTATTGAGATTGTGTTTGTGCGCCCCAGTCTGAGGTTATTCCCACATACACTACCCTTATCACACGTAGATGAGAACCGAAAGTGCACCAAGGCCAACACTACGGTATAATGGGGATAAGTCTCAGAGACTGGTGGGAGCCTTGTGAACTCCATCAGGGTTGCACTCCTTATACCCGAGGTGGTTGAGTCGGCGGTGAAGATGAGAACCGAGGGTGTTACCGAGACCAGCACTACGGTATATTGGGGATAAGTCTCAGAGACTGCGTGGAGCCTCACAACCTCCAGCAGGGTTGCACTCCCTATACCCGAGGTGGCTGAGTCGGCGGTGAAGACCCGAGGGAAAACACGTATGTCACCAACGAAACGAAACTACGATATAGTTGAGGTAAGTCTCAGAGACTGGGGGGAGTAGTGTGAACTCCACCAGGGTTGCACTCTTTATATCCGAGGTTGTCGGCTCGTTGGTGACGGTTAGGCATGTGTTGCCATGAGAGTGAGTTTAAAGGCATGTGTTGCCATGAATTGGAGTTTGAGGCATGTGTTGCCGTGAGAAAGATTGAGATTTTTAAATGGGTGTGGGCTACCCAAATAAATTGGAAATGATGGCATTCGTATTGTTATATTTGTGTGTATGCTCGTAAGTTACTTTTATCGTCATGTGTTTATCATTGCTATGCTCTTGCTACAATATGAGATTAAATTGTGTAGTTTATGTTCATTTCATCTCTAGTATGTAACATGAACTTGTTATAAAATGGGAACCTTTATCACTTGTCAAACTTGATTAATACCATGTCTTAATTAATCAATAAGCAATGTCTTGCAAGTACGGTGGTTGTACTCACCTAGGTTTATCCTAGGCAGGTTCTTGGAGCAATTGAAGTTGACGTCGCTGCTTGGATTTACCACTCTCCGTTTCGATTTCCTCGAGAACTTTGTTGCGAGCTGTTTTGAGGTGGTTTCCCCACCATCTCGGGCATTTTCCGTTTTTCTTCCGCTGCTGTTTGTAATAATGTATATTATGATCGACTTCTGAGTCGCGGTGTATATATATATGTATTCTATAAGTCTTTCTCTAGTAGAGTTTGTGCTGTGGTAGTCCAAGTTGTTACTTGCGGTTGTCCATGTACAATGCGTGTATGTGATGAAGTATGTGGACAACTGTGCAGCGGTATTATTGCGTGCTAGGATTGCGTTTCGTGATGGCAGAGGTGAGCGAACCATTAGTCCTGTGTAGCTTTGGTTGAGTCGATCCAGGGGATTCGTCCCGTACTCGCTAAGCCTCCTACGACCGTCACGCCTCGCACTGACGGCAGAGCAGAGCTGGATCCTCCCAAAGTCGCACCTCGTGGCTAGGTTAGGTTGAGGGGATGCATATCCCGGGCTCTAGTCCTCCTATGACTATCGCGGAGCACAGACTTATCACGCGGTCTTACCCCTTCACCGGTATCTGGGATTTATATGTGGTTTGGGGAAGATTGGTCGCTTCCGGCCGGCCCGCACGTGGCGGGTGTCGGATCGTTCCGCCTTGGTGCGTACGGCGTAGGTACCGTGCCACCGGGCTGACGAGTCCTTCGGTCCTTGGCGACTTCGCGTTCCTCTAATCATATGTGGATTCCGGGTCCATGATAGCTTGGTATTAGAGCCAAATTGACCGTAGGGAGCCAATTGCAGGTGGACGTTAGTTAAGGACTTTGATTGAAAAAGCTATTTATGAAATTACATACTAGCTTCAAAAATACTAGGTAAGATTCTATTTATTCCTTATCTTCCGCTGTCTTAGGTCTGAATTTTCTTCTTTCCTACCTCATTTTGGTTGCAAAATGTTTACAACTCTTACCCCGTCTTGCTTCTTAGCGAGACGTTCTTTAAGTTGTTAGGTATTTATTCATACCATATGTGTAACATCGGTTAGCCTGAATACTTGGAGTGGTATGAGTACCGCTACCGGGACTGATCCCCCCTGTGGTTGTATACGCACCCCACAGTCCAAATGAGCAAGCCAGACTGAATCTCTATCTTTAAGAACTTAAGTTTCTGGTTTCCATCTTTGGATGCTGAGAATATCCCTATCTCCAATCCATGTTTTAAAGTCTATGTGACTAACATTTTCATTAGCCCTCATCTTCCTGTAGTGCGGTGGAAGTTCTTGAGCAGTGGTATACCCTCTCAGCTTCACTGTTCTACCATGCTTATGTTCCTTGTGATCCCTACGTCTCAGTATCTTCTTGAACAACGGGTTAGCTACTTATGGCCTTGGATTCTCCTCATTGAGACCTTAGATTCTCCCAAATAGAATAACCCTCACTACGACAAAAGTTCCATCGACATTCTCTAGAATAAGCCACTCCGCTCGTGCCTCCTTGACGACTTCCCCTCCCCCTTGTTCTTCTTGTGGGACCAAGGATTCTAACCCTTCAGTAACCCCTAATTGAGAGTTGTACTCTAAGATCTTTCTTATCGCTGAAATGCAATCACACTCGAATGATAATGGAAACCCTTCTCTTTATGCCTTAAGCGAGTCTGATGTTCAGGCTGCATACTAAAAGCTGGATATCACCCCTTTCAGATCCTCTGCTGTTAATTATGTATCTTTAGTTCCACTTACCCAATTCAAGTAAATAAAAACTCTATCGATATCTACTCAAAATTTCCAATAAGTTTGTTGTTGAGCTCCAATTATAATTCTGGAATTAAGGTTACCATTTTTAGCTTAATAGATTGCAGCTTCTGAAAAACTGAATATCAGCACTAGTGTTTTGATCATAACTTTTCCATCGTAACTCTGATTGGAGAAATCTCCATGGCATTGGAAAGGTTATGACAAGTTCTAAAACTTCTTCTTTGGACTCCCTCTGAGATTATGCACTATCTGATCGCAGTTTTCAAAACATTCCCGCTAAATAAGTTCGGTCCAGTAACTTGATCATAACTTCCCAACTGTTACCCCGATTGGGGCAAACTTTATAGCGCTGGAATGCTTGTGACAAACCTCACAACTTCCTCTTTGAGCTCTATTTCAAATTCTGCACGGATTGGTCGCAGTTTTCAGATTACCGTTGCTGATCTGCACCCTGAGTTCTGGAATTTCCGCTTCTTTAATCCTGTATAAACCTTGCTGCTGAACCCTGATCTGCCGATGCCATAACTTTAATTCTAGTTACTCAAAACATGACCGCAAGTAGTCCCTATTCTTTAACCAGAAAAGCCAGGGTGTCCTCTGTTAATGTAAACTTGCAAATATTCCCTACGGTTCTATATTCTTGCATCATTTGAACCTAATCATGTTTTCCACCTCTCCTGTGTTGCCCTCTCATCTTGTTGTCATTTGGCTGCAACAGCATGGCTTCTGGAACACGTGGAGCTGCTCGTGGTCGCCGTGAGCGCGGCGAGGCGGAAGTGCCACCTCCTCCTCAACAACCCAACATAGCAGATGTGTTGGCAACCCAGAATCGCATTCTGGATCGACTCGTGCGCAATCTAGGCGCAACAAACGGCCGAGCAAGAGGTGACCTAGCTGATTTTCAACGGACGCAACCGGCCACGTTTGACAGAGCAAAGGATCCCCTGGAAGCAGATAATTGGATCCGCACCATAGAGAGAAAGCTCCAGCTAGCCCAATGAGCGGAGGCCGACAAGGTTAATTTTGCCTCCCACTATCTCGAGGGAGCTGCAGCGGATTGGTGGGAGAACTTCCTAGCCATGCAAGCTCCTGACCATGTTGTCACTTGGGCCGAATTTCGCACTGGCTTTCGTGAGTCGCACATCACAGCAGCCACTATGGCCCTGAAGAAGGAAGACTTCCGTGACCTACGTCAAGGCAAGAAGCCTATTCAGGAATTCCTCCATGAATTTAATCACTTGGCGCGTTACGCACCTCGTGAAGTGTCCACAGATGAGGACAAAGTGGAGAACTTTATGGGCAAGCTAAATGAAGAGATGCAAGCCAAGCTCGCTGCCGTCGACGTACGCAACTTCCAGCACCTCGTAGACAAGGCCATCAAAGTGGAGGCCAAAGCGTTAGCCCTCAATCAATCTCGCAAGCGCGAGAGGGAAGTGCTGAAATCGGCTGGGAACAGTTCGCAGGATCCGCGGTCGGGACAGCCACAACCACCCCGTCCCCGTGGACATTTTCCTCAGAAGCCACAAGGTTTCCAGTCACGTCCCCAGCGTCGACAGTCTCGGTCCGTCATAGATTGGAGCAAGGTTGAATGCCATAACTGCGGAAACATGGGACATTTCACTAACCGTTGCTTCTTTCCGCGTTCGGGACAAGCTTTTGACTCCAAGGCACGGCAAGGACAACCAAGTGGAGGTCCTCAAGTTAGGGGACCATCCTCCAGCAAGCCTCAATTTGCAGGTCGTGGAAGGACGAACCACGTCACTGCCGAGGAAGCGCAGGATGCCCCGGAGGTGGTGTAGGATACGCTTTCCGAAAATCTATTAAAGCTGGGACACCGTAGAATGATGATCTAACCTGGTTTTCTCTTTCTAGAACTAGTGTAAAAGTCAATAAGTGATTCTGCTTTCCCACTATCGACAGCTTGGTATCTCGTTAAAGTCTTGCTGCAAGGGGAATACCTCGTCTTCCCTTCTTTACTGTAGGAATCTCGGCACGAGATTCTTTTTAAGGGGGGTAGGTTTTGTAGCGACCAAATCTTACAACACGAGATCAGTGAGGATCATCATGGATAAATTGGTTTTTCTTTTCATACATGCATGCATATAGTTTATTCAAGAACGATATCAATCAAACCCCTAATAAAAATATACCCGAGAAGATCCACGTGAATTTCCTTTGCACTCAAAACCTAAAATTTTAAGAATTAAGTCTCATGTGAATGATCGGACACGGTAATTTTGTCCGTGTCGTCGAGGCGATCAAAATGGACTATAAATTTGCGCATTTTGGTCGTCGGATGCTCGATCTAGGGCATACTCAATTGACGGCCCAGATTAATCACAAAAAGGAATAATATATATATATATATATATATATATATAAAAGAAACCCTAACCCTAAATGGGGTGTCACGGACCCGGAATTTCATATGATTAGGGGAACGCGAAGTCGCCAAGGACCGAAGGACTCGCCAACCCGGTGGCACGGTACCTGCGCCGTACGCACCAAGGTAGAGCGATCCGACACCCGCCACGTGCGAGCCGGCCGGAAGCGACCACTCTTCCCAAAACCACATACGATTCCGTAATCCGGTGAAAAGTCAGAGTCGTTCCCGAATCCTACCACGACAAGCAAGGTCGGAGGAGCCCGGCAATTCCACCCACACCCTAACCTAGCTCGGAAGCTAGTGGGTCGCTCGAAAGCCCGGTGGAACGCCCACACCCTGCCTGGCCGGCACAGCATCTCAGCCAGCGGGTCACTCAACCAACTCCTGCTCGACTTAGTAGAAAATGGTACGGCCTCGATCTTTCACGGCATACCCATACACTTCATATCATTCACGCATTGTGCAGGGGCAGCCCGGATTAACAACTCGGATATCGTCACAAAGCTCTACATTACGATATTAATAATAACAGTCCACGAAGGGACTACATATTACATCAGTCGGTTAACACCGGAAACATATCCGAGTACGGAGAAAATTAACAACAGCGGAAGCAAAATAATAGTCCCACAGCGACATAGTGATCGCTGAACAAACACTAACTATCCCATACATCGAACACAACCGAGGAAACCAGACACGTCAAACATCGCCGAAAAACTCTTCGACCACCGGCTCACCTGCAAGCTCCAGGGATAACCTGGGTGAGTACGAATGTACTCGCAAGACTTATCCGTGCTTGATTAAATGTCCTACTCATACTAGTGCAACAACAATTAAACATGAATGCTTCTGAGAGTAACAATATACTTAATTATGAAAACAAAGCATAATTAACATGGAGGGAGGACAACTAATCAATATACTACTCAGGCAACCAACCAATCAACATCAATTACTAACACGTTTACTTGCATCATTTTCAATCACTTAGGGTTCAGCCCCAAGATTAATCCAAATCTCAATCATCAACACCTAGTTCATTCAATCTCTCGGACCGTTCCGACGATACAACCACTAGCGATATTCGAGGGCATTATCCCTTGGAGGTTGCAAGGCTCCAAGCGGCCTTTACCATCCGACATACCCTAGCGTTGATCTCGGCAACGTCCACGTGGTGACAAGGGAAGTAGCCACGCTGGAGTTACCTCAAGGTTGGTATCGCGACAATACTCCCATACACCTGGTCGCAACATGCTCCTCCAGTGATACCAACTTTATCCAGTTGACCCTTTTTCCTTCGGCTCTCACATCTCACGTTAGGTTCAAGTATTTAGTTCATCGATTAATTCCAACCATCACTAGGCACACAATACAGCACATCCTAACATGCTAGTTTAGCCGAACTTAACCACAATCTACGAACGACGATACAACATCAACACATGGATAGAATAAGCAAGTACTGAACAAATAAAAGGGATGCAACAAGCTCTGCTTGCCTTGATCGGGTTGTTCCTGATCTTGCGGGGAGCATGCGGGAAAACTCCAGAATACTTGAAACACCGGTAAGAAGCAAGCGACCTCTAAAAAGGGAAAAAGCAACCCTAAGAACTAATTCGAAAAGGACGAAGATGCATGAATGCCAGTGATATGGATGCAACTATGATGGATTTAAAAATAGGGTATACAAGTACATAAGCAGGTTTGTGTTCATTCCAAATGTTGGTTTAGTTTTAGTTGCGGTATAACTTTAATCAGGGATAAACCTAGAATATGGAGGTATGCATGAAATACGATATGCAATTAAGGGGAAAGGTTTTTAATCTGTAATTAGGGTTAGGGTTTATTTGATTTATTCGTTGTCGTAGGTGAGAACATGAAGTCGCGATTATTTTCTGGCCGTTAGGCGAATTGTGACACTAACTATTTTAAATTTGACTGCTAAGCTAGATTCTCTAGGTTCATATATTTAGAGGTTGTATGTATTTTCTACGAGTTCTTTAAATTTAATCAAATTTAGCATTTCATGTCTTCTTCTCAGTAAGGAAGTAGAATGTCAATTATCCTCACACCTAACTGGAATTGATTTATGGAAGATGATGGGTGTACGCGGTAATTAAATGACAGGGTGGATCGGACAACTAGATTAAACATTAACGTTTAAAGACAACATATGCAACTAAGGTATCAGCTAGAGTACATTTGTATTTTCAGATGGTTTACTTATTGGGGTGGTCAGCTGAACTAGGCACCATTATTTTGCTAAATCGGATTTCAATTGAGTACGTATACAACAGAGGCATCAGTGTGCTACCTACACCGTTCAATTAAGGGACTTTAACTACTATACTTTGATTAATAATTTGGTTATGCCTGAACCTGAAGTAGGTTTAGTTGAAGGGGCGAATCCAGTAAAAATCAATTGATGCATTTCGCTGGTGTTTCACATAGTTAGTGCATTGAGTTGGCTTTTCCGAGGTCTAAATAGGGATTATGACATATGGATATCGGCTAGGACCCTAGATTATTTAATCATCCGAACACAAGGACTTGTCAGCTTAGGGATTGGTCTATTCATTGGAGTCTTATATGTTCCCTAATCGAACCTACCGGTAAGTATTGATGAAAGGCCAAAATAATCCATTTTATTTGTTCACCAAGTCCGGGCATAACCTTATGTGATAATTCGAACTGAGCATTAGCTTCAAGTAATAGTCACTAATATATAATGCATAGACCGAACCCACTAACCAGAGGAATGTTGGTGGTTTAGTTAGTGCGTTTGTCAAAGGAGCTAGCCACTGGTTAGCGAACAATTGGGAGCGCTTCCAGTTAATGGAGGTAGTTATCCGTCTATCAGACATTAGTGCAACTAGAGTATTGATCAGGTCATTGGTTGAGTAAACAGCGTGTTAATCTACATCTCAATCAGGCTCGGGTGTAGAAAGGGTTATCGGTGAACTATGTACATCCTACGGCCAAGGAACCTTAATCGGTACTTGACTAATTATCGTTCTAATTGCAATTTGGCCCAGATAGGATCAACAATCAAGTACCTACTTGGTTCACTCTTTAGCTGGTCATTGTCACTCATTAGTTAACTGTCAGTTCTTTAGTTACTAAGCACTGGGGTCACAGTTGATGAAGAACGCTTCGACAGGATTATACATATACTCAACCCAACAATGGGGGCATTGGTTTAAGAAATGGATATCAATTGCAAGGAACTGATTTTCACCCAACAACGAACTTACTCAGTTGATTATCTGAATATTTATCTGAGGAAGTAAACAGAGGCCATGATTAGTACCGTTATCAGCTAGCCGTTAATCGATTGGGCCAGTCAACACCATAGGCAACAGAACGGGGAAGAAAAGGTGGAGCCAAGCGGTGGCTCGCTCCCGGCGGTGAGGAACACGACGAACAGCTCGGCTTGGGACGGAGCTTCATGGCTAGGTCGCTGAAGAAGCTCGCCGTCAGGTCGCCGGAGGGCTCGGTCTCGACGGAGCTTCCGAGAGCACCTGGCCAGGAGAAAGAAAAAGAGACGTAGAGAGAGGAAGGGAGCTGGCGGTTGAGCTAAGGTGTGAAGAAAACAAGGCGGCAGCCGAGCTCGAGTTTGGTTCCAAGGTGGCTCACCGGCGACGAAACCACCGACGGCGGCGCACCAATGGGGCGACGGGCTTGGGCCCGGGCGGCGACGAGCGGGCCGAAGGCCTTGGGGGAGGCCGGCGGCGCAGCTGGGGGTGGCGCGGCGCTCCGGGGAAGAAGGCGCGGCACGGGGAGTGGCAAGGAGCCTTCGGCGGCGTGGATGGAGGCGTGGCGGCGAGGGGAGCTGAGCACGGGGAGGGGCTTGAGGGCGGCGGGCTAGGCGGCGGGAGGGGAGTGGAGAGAGGGATCCGGCGGCGGAGCACCAAGGGAGGCCGGCGGCGGAGCACCAAGGGAGGCCGAGGCGAGCGGGAGGCGACGGCCGGGGCAGGAGGCTGCCGGCGGCGAGCTTGGAGCAGAGGGGAGCCGGGGTCCAGGGAAGAGGCGAGGCGGGAGTGCCGGCGGCAAAGAACAAGGGCGGCGGGATCTAGGGAGGCGGTGGAGTTGGCCGGCGGCCAAGAGGAGGTGCGGCGGAGAGCAGAGCCAAGAACAGGGGAGGCGCGGCGGAGAGCAGAACGCCTGGGAGCTCCTGCATGTGGATGATGCTTAGATGGATGGGAGGCTTAGGAGGTGGGGAGTTTAGGGGTATGACATGCAGAGCTCAATTTTTGGTTGTGGATGGGATTTTGGAGGGGAGAAGAGGGCATGGTGTGAGGAGGATTTTGGAGAACTCGGTCTGAGGAAGAAGAAGCACTGGAGTGAAGTTAATGTGCTTGGGGTGAGCTGCTACGTATAGAAATAGTGAGCTGCAGCGTGCTAACCAACTGGAAACAGGGAGCTGTCAGGCGGGTCCCACGGCAGGGGAATATTTCTCCTCTTTCTTTTGTTTTATTTCTTTGCAGTTTTAGATTCAATTTTTGGACAAAAGAAAAAGGGATTTATTGATGCTTAAATATTTTATACTTGTCGTAGCGTCGAGGGTGCCTCCTCCAGAATTAGGTATAGCTAACCGAACTACCCCGAACTTACCATGAACTCTAATCTTGGCCACTAGCACCGTAGGCATTTTAATTAACTTGCGTAAACATGTATTCATCCGAACACAAAGATAACAGCACTGAAGTAAGATGGAACCCACCGATGGCTGGGAGGTGGGGAACATGTACGAGTTTTAGAATCGTGAGTTTTAGTGGCATTAGTTTTGCTGTCCGATTTTCACGTTAACCTTAAGGGCGCATGTTAGCGTTTTCAATCGAAATCATTTTAAAGTATCTACATGCATGCATGCGAACAAAAGAAATCGTTTCTGTTCGTGAACATTTTCACTGATCTCGTATTTGAGAATAGGGTCTCTACAAAATCTACCCCCCTTAAAGGAATCTCGTCCCGAGATTCCTACGGTAAAGAAGAGGAGAAGGGAGGTGTTCAACTTGCAGCAAGGCGTTGACGTGACCAGGCGGTCGATAGGGAGAAGCAAAATCACTTATCGACTTTTACACTAGTTCTGGAAAGAGAAAACCAGATCAGATTATCATTTCATAGAAATGATTTCTTCTACGGCGTTTCGGCGTTAATAGGCTCTACACTCCATTAAGAGTAGAGGCGAAGGTGGAAAGAGTAGTAGCCACTGAGAGGTGTTGCGACGATTACCGGTCTTGCAAATTCAGAATTCAAGATTATTGGTTTGAGTGAAAGGAACTGGTATGGACAAATGATCTTAGCCCAAATGTGGAAATGAGGAAAGGATAGAAATATGATTCCGACGTAAAAGAAATGCGTGGTCATGCTTACCTCAAATTAGAAGAAAGATAATGAATGGGGAAATTGGTCACAGATCATGGTAATTACCTTCATTATTTCAGGATGAGTTTAAGATTCCCTTTACCTGAGGATAGATTAGGTGCTATTTTTGGACAACTATGCTTCCATTAGGATAAGAGGAAACAAGATGGTATGAATTCAGTAATTTGAAGATATTGTCTAGAGAGGGATTAATCCAGGGACTGTCGGGATCGAAGAATAGCCTCGTACTACACATAGTGCCATCAATGAGGAGTTGGCCAGACTCCCTATTGGTGTTCTAGGTGAGCACGAAAGCATTCTGGGATACCGAGTACACACTCATATATACCGAATTATGCACAGAATAGGTATGTATGGCATGTACGGGGGCAATTCCGATTCATCCAACATTTTAGAAATTAAAAGTAGAACGGATTATCTTTAAGATTGGTCTGAGGTCCAGCTTAATCTTGCTGGCAAGGTATAATAGATAAGAAGGGTTTGGATGTTCCGCGTTGTACAAGTGGTAGGTCGGAATCGTCGGGACCAAGGAATAATTCCGTACCGCATGTAGTACCATCAACGAGGAGGTGATCAAGCTCCCTATTGACGTTCTGCCATGGGCGCGGCAGCATTCCAGGATACCGAATGCTTGCGCATGAGTTCTGAATAATCCACCATGTACAGGTTCACGTTCTCGAGGTAAAACCAGACATTATAAGATGGGTCTTGATTTGGGATTTGTGTTTGTGGTATTTTATGTGTCAAAATAGCTCCAAAAATTATGAAATTTTGGCAGGGACTTCAAGGCGATTTATGGGACCTACTGGAAGGGTTTGAATTGCTTTGGGCAATGTTTGGCTCATGTCTCCATTCAAATTCCGACTTAGGGTTTACCCTTCATTAGGTTTCTAGAATTTCTGAAGTTTGGCGAGGGTTTAGGGTTTCTACCCTGGGAGCTATGTATGAAATCTTGGAACCTTTTTATCTACTAGAATCTGCCCTGCCACCTAACCCTAATTTCCAGCTCCTTAGGGCTTCCGGGTTAGGGACGGGGATTCACCGGAGGGTTCGATGACTTCCTCTACCCGTATTAACGACTTTGTTATTTTGAATACTTCAAATAAATTGATTGGTGTTTGTTAATGTATCCACCGAGGATGAAATATTAACATATTCTATAATTTCAAATATGTTGATTGGTGTTTGCAACAATTATCCACCGAGGATGAAATGTTAACATATTCTATAAAGTTAAATCGATATAGAACTAGGTTTAAACAAGGTGTGGTGATGATGATGCCATGTATGCATGAATGCCGATCAAAACCCTAATCGTTCAAATTGGGTGTTACAAAACAAGCTGATCCTCCAACATAACCACGAGAGGTGAGGACTTACTAACTTTTTAGATGAATTTATGGGCAACTAAAGAGAGTCCGTAAGAAAGTTTCTTGGGAGGGGGAAGGTGGATAACCACGACCAAGAATAGAAAGGAGTTAGAACCTGAACAATTGGTGGGCTGATCTTACCGTTCACTTACACCGAAATGGACGAAAGAACTGTTGTTTATTTGGAATGCTACCTAAGTATGGAAGGAGGGAACTGTTGATTATCACTCACTTGACTTGGGTATGATAGTCAAGCTATCAAAATGCCTTAGAACGCAAGATTGGATTAAGAGGAATATGCTCGTAGTCGCAGGGAGAAATGCCATGGTGCTTAAATCAATCCTTAGCATGTAGAATTCAACTATTTCACCAAGACATCTTTCTAAAGACAGATCACTACCTTAGCAATTTCCTATAGGGAAATCGAATTCCAAAGATCATCTACCTAACCTATAAGTATTATCTAATGGTAATCCAACATTTATCTTTGCTCGTAATCATTTTCCATTAATCCTCCATCTATAGACTTCATTTTTGTCTCATCCACTAGTATTCAAAATGTTCCTTATCAATCATATTCCACCGATCCAACAATTTATCTAAGTCCCTTCATCTATTACTCCCGATTCTTTCCAAATCCAATAGTAGTGTTGCCATCTATACGTCTTCTATCGTATCACCTGCCAACTCATAATCATCCAAGCCCAACGGCAATACTTCTAATTTCACGAATATCCAATGACTAAACCAATCTTCGGATCTATTATAATTATTAGCACCAACAGCAACCTAAGGTCCTTATCACTAGAGACCTACGAATACATTAGATCCTCCATTAATGCTTATATCACGAACCGCCAAAGATTCATTCATCTTTGCTGCTAAGTCATAATCATAATCAATTGATCTGGTAATCAATCTCTACTTCTGTCCATCACTTTTCATTTAGAATCAATGTCAAGGAAATTATCTACTAGCAATAATTAATTACTTTGCTAAATCAATTAATTCTTCGCACTCCATTGCATCTCCTATTAATCCAACTCATTTAGGTAATACTATGACTTTTGACCTAGGAATTAGTCCAACAATTTCCTATAGTCCAATCAAATCCAAGATTTACTTGGCCCTGTAATCCAAATAAACTTATTAATCATCTACT
This sequence comes from Stipa capillata, assembly GCA_019208055.1. NCBI lineage: Eukaryota > Viridiplantae > Streptophyta > Magnoliopsida > Poales > Poaceae > Stipa > Stipa capillata. The sequence continues at coordinate 138,972 of JAGXJF010000513.1, read as the reverse complement.
CCTTTCTCAAATTTTATTTTCAGCATGACTCTGACCTCGAAAACATCATCCACCGACAATAGAGTCATTTTCCTAAGAGGAATCCAATAAAACTTTATACTTCTTGAGATTTCTAGAACTCTATAGTCTGACCACTGTAGTTAATCTCCTTAAACAAATCTTAGTATTTTGATTACTAGCCAAGGCATCATACCATCTTCCATCTCCGAGCATAGTATCAAGGGCTCACATAGACATTCAGATTCCTATTTTTATTTCTGAATTCTTACTCAATTCCATCCATTCCAATTTTGCCTTGACCAAAGATCATCTACTTTCTAATAATCCATCGAAATTTGTCATGATCCATCAGTCCTCTACAATTTTAGGGTTAGAGAGAATAGGGTTAGCCACACAAAGGAAAACAAACGCAATAGAGAAGAACATTTAGAACTAAGAGCGATGAGGTTAAGGAATAAAAGCAATCTACTTATTAAATTTAAACATAGGGTTTACTTTTTAAATAGTTTTGCTGGCCTATCAGCGAGGCGCAGCGGAAGCTCCTATCTAACGACCACCTGCAATTGGCTTCCTACGGTCAGCTCGGCTCTGATACCAAGCTGTCACGGACCCGGAATTTCATATGATTAGGGGAACGCGAAGTCGCCAAGGACCGAAGGACTCGCCAACCCGGTGGCACGGTACCTGCGCCGTACGCACCAAGGTAGAGCGATCCGACACCCGCCACGTGCGAGCCGGCCGGAAGCGACCACTCTTCCCAAAACCACATACGATTCCGTAATCCGGTGAAAAGTCAGAGTCGTTCCCGAATCCTACCACGACAAGCAAGGTCGGAGGAGCCCGGCAATTCCACCCACACCCTAACCTAGCTCGGAAGCTAGTGGGTCGCTCGAAAGCCCAGTGGAACGCCCACACCCTGCCTGGCCGGCACAGCATCTCAGCCAGCGGGTCACTCAACCAACTCCTGCTCGACTTAGTAGAAAATGGTACGGCCTCGATCTTTCACGGCATACCCATACACTTCATATCATTCACGCATTGTGCAGGGGCAGCCCGGATTAACAACTCGGATATCGTCACAAAGCTCTACATTACGATATTAATAATAACAGTCCACGAAGGGACTACATATTACATCAGTCGGTTAACACCGGAAACATATCCGAGTACGGAGAAAATTAACAACAGCGGAAGCAAAATAATAGTCCCACAGCGACATAGTGATCGCTGAACAAACACTAACTATCCCATACATCGAACACAACCGAGGAAACCAGACACGTCAAACATCGCCGAAAAACTCTTCGACCACCGGCTCACCTGCAAGCTCCAGGGATAACCTGGGTGAGTACGAATGTACTCGCAAGACTTATCCGTGCTTGATTAATGTCCTACTCATACTAGTGCAACAACAATTAAACATGAATGCTTCTGAGAGTAACAATATACTTAATTATGAAAAACAAAGCATAATTAACATGGAGGGAGGACAACTAATCAATATACTACTCAGGCAACCAACCAATCAACATCAATTACTAACACGTTTACTTGCATCATTTTCAATCACTTAGGGTTCAGCCCCAAGATTAATCCAAATCTCAATCATCAACACCTAGTTCATTCAATCTCTCGGACCGTTCCGACGATACAACCACTAGCGATATTCGAGGGCATTATCCCTTGGAGGTTGCAAGGCTCCAAGCGGCCTTTACCATCCGACATACCCTAGCGTTGATCTCGGCAACGTCCACGTGGTGACAAGGGAAGTAGCCACGCTGGAGTTACCTCAAGGTTGGTATCGCGACAATACTCCCATACACCTGGTCGCAACATGCTCCTCCAGTGATACCAACTTTATCCAGTTGACCCTTTTTCCTTCGGCTCTCACATCTCACGTTAGGTTCAAGTATTAGTTCATCGATTAATTCCAACCATCACTAGGCACACAATACAGCACATCCTAACATGCTAGTTTAGCCGAACTTAACCACAATCTACGAACGACGATACAACATCAACACATGGATAGAATAAGCAAGTACTGAACAAATAAAAGGGATGCAACAAGCTCTGCTTGCCTTGATCGGGTTGTTCCTGATCTTGCGGGGAGCATGCGGGAAAAACTCCAGAATACTTGAAACACCGGTAAGAAGCAAGCGACCTCTAAAAAGGGAAAAAGCAACCCTAAGAACTAATTCGAAAAGGACGAAGATGCATGAATGCCAGTGATATGGATGCAACTATGATGGATTTAAAAATAGGGTATACAAGTACATAAGCAGGTTTGTGTTCATTCCAAATGTTGGTTTAGTTTTAGTTGCGGTATAACTTTAATCAGGGATAAACCTAGAATATGGAGGTATGCATGAAATACGATATGCAATTAAGGGGAAAGGTTTTTAATCTGTAATTAGGGTTAGGGTTTATTTGATTTATTCGTTGTCGTAGGTGAGAACATGAAGTCGCGATTATTTTCTGGCCGTTAGGCGAATTGTGACACTAACTATTTTAAATTTGACTGCTAAGCTAGATTCTCTAGGTTCATATATTTAGAGGTTGTATGTATTTTCTATGAGTTCTTTAAATTTAATCAAATTTAGCATTTCATGTCTTCTTCTCAGTAAGGAAGTAGAATGTCAATTATCCTCACACCTAACTGGAATTGATTTATGGAAGATGATGGGTGTACGCGGTAATTAAATGACAGGGTGGATCGGACAACTAGATTAAACATTAACGTTTAAAGACAACATATGCAACTAAGGTATCAGCTAGAGTACATTTGTATTTTCAGATGGTTTACTTATTGGGGTGGTCAGCTGAACTAGGCACCATTATTTTGCTAAATCGGATTTCAATTGAGTACGTATACAACAGAGGCATCAGTGTGCTACCTACACCGTTCAATTAAGGGACTTTAACTACTATACTTTGATTAATAATTTGGTTATGCCTGAACCTGAAGTAGGTTTAGTTGAAGGGGCGAATCCAGTAAAAATCAATTGATGCATTTCGCTGGTGTTTCACATAGTTAGTGCATTGAGTTGGCTTTTCCGAGGTCTAAATAGGGATTATGACATATGGATATCGGCTAGGACCCTAGATTATTTAATCATCCGAACACAAGGACTTGTCAGCTTAGGGATTGGTCTATTCATTGGAGTCTTATATGTTCCCTAATCGAACCTACCGGTAAGTATTGATGAAAGGCCAAAATAATCCATTTTATTTGTTCACCAAGTCCGGGCATAACCTTATGTGATAATTCGAACTGAGCATTAGCTTCAAGTAATAGTCACTAATATATAATGCATAGACCGAACCCACTAACCAGAGGAATGTTGGTGGTTTAGTTAGTGCGTTTGTCAAAGGAGCTAGCCACTGGTTAGCGAACAATTGGGAGCGCTTCCAGTTAATGGAGGTAGTTATCCGTCTATCAGACATTAGTGCAACTAGAGTATTGATCAGGTCATTGGTTGAGTAAACAGCGTGTTAATCTACATCTCAATCAGGCTCGGGTGTAGAAAGGGTTATCGGTGAACTATGTACATCCTACGGCCAAGGAACCTTAATCGGTACTTGACTAATTATCGTTCTAATTGCAATTTGGCCCAGATAGGATCAACAATCAAGTACCTACTTGGTTCACTCTTTAATTGGTCATTGTCACTCATTAGTTAACTGTCAGTTCTTTAGTTACTAAGCACTGGGGGTCACAGTTGATGAAGAACGCTTCGACAGGATTATACATATACTCAACCCAACAATGGGGGCATTGGTTTAAGAATGGATATCAATTGCAAGGAACTGATTTTCACCCAACAACGAACTTACTCAGTTGATTATCTGAATATTATCTGAGGAAGTAAACAGAGGCCATGATTAGTACCGTTATCAGCTAGCCGTTAATCGATTGGGCCAGTCAACACCATAGGCAACAGAACGGGGAAGAAAAGGTGGAGCCAAGCGGTGGCTCGCTCCCGGCGGTGAGGAACACGACGAACAGCTCGGCTTGGGACGGAGCTTCATGGCTAGGTCGCTGAAGAAGCTCGCCGTCAGGTCGCCGGAGGGCTCGATCTCGACGGAGCTTCGAGAGCACCTGGCCAGGAGAAAGAAAAAGAGACGTAGAGAGAGGAAGGGAGCTGGCGGTTGAGCTAAGGTGTGAAGAAAACAAGGCGGCAGCCGAGCTCGAGTTTGGTTCCAAGGTGGCTCACCGGCGACAAAACCACCGACGGCGGCGCACCAATGGGGCGACGGGCTTGGGCCCGGGCGGCGACGAGCGGGCCGAAGGCCTTGGGGGAGGCCGGCGGCGCAGCTGGGGGTGGCGCGGCGCTCCGGGGAAGAAGGCGCGGCACGGGGAGTGGCAAGGAGCCTTCGGCGGCGTGGATGGAGGCGTGGCGGCGAGGGGAGCTGAGCACGGGGAGGGGCTTGAGGGCGGCAGGCTAGGCGGCGGGAGGGGAGTGGAGAGAGGGATCCGGCGGCGGAGCACCAAGGGAGGCCGAGGCGAGCGGGAGGCGACGGCCGGGGCAGGAGGCTGCCGGCGGCGAGCTTGGAGCAGAGGGGAGCCGGGGTCCAGGGAAGAGGCGAGGCGGGAGTGCCGGCGGCAAAGAACAAGGGCGGCGGGATCTAGGGAGGCGGTGGAGTTGGCCGGTGGCCAAGAGGAGGTGCGGCGGAGAGCAGAGCCAAGAACAGGGAGGCGCGGCGGAGAGCAGAACGCCGGGGAGCTCCTGCATGTGAATGATGCTTAGATGGATGGGAGGCTTAGGAGGTGGGGAGTTTAGGGGTATGACATGCAGAGCTCAATTTTTGGTTGTGGATGGGATTTTGGAGGGGAGAAGAGGGCATGGTGTGAGGAGGATTTTGGAGAACTCGGTCTGAGGAAGAAGAAGCACTGGAGTGAAGTTAATGTGCTTGGGGTGAGCTGCTACGTATAGAAATAGTGAGCTGCAGCGTGCTAACCAACTGGAAACAGGGAGCTGTCAGGCGGGTCCCACGGCAGGGGAATATTTCTCCTCTTTCTTTTGTTTTATTTCTTTGCAGTTTTAGATTCAATTTTTGGACAAAAGAAAAAGGGATTTATTGATGCTTAAATATTTTATACTTGTCGTAGCGTCGAGGGTGCCTCCTCCAGAATTAGGTATAGCTAACCGAACTAACCCGAACTTACCATGAACTACTAATCTTGGCCACTAGCACCGTAGGCATTTTAATTAACTTGCGTAAACATGTATTCATCCGAACACAAAGATAATAGCACTGAAGTAAGATGGAACCCACCGATGGCTGGGAGGTGGGGAACATGTACGAGTTTTAGAATCGTGAGTTTTAGTGGCATTAGTTTTGCTGTCCGATTTTCACGTTAACCTTAAGGGCGCATGTTAGGGTTTTCAATCGAAATCATTTTAAAGTATCTACATGCATGCATGCGAACAAAAGAAATCGTTTTTGTTCGTGAACATTTTCACTGATCTCGTATTTGAGAATAGGGTCACTACATGGGGCCAGGGGCAACCGGCCACCCCAGCCCCCTTTCACACCGCGCGCCCACCCCCTTGGGGTTTTTCGCCGCCGCCTTGCCTCCAGGGCGCGCCGCCACTCCCCTCGGCAGGCGCCGCAGCCGGCAGCCCCATCTCCGGCCGGCCGCCGAGCGCCCCCGCCGGTTGCTCCTTCCCGTGTGCCGCTCCCCCTCCTTCATCCCGCACGCCGCCCCGCCGGTGGCCCCTCCCCATCGTGCGCCGCCGCAGCTCGCGGCAGTGGCCGGTGAGCCACTGCCCCGGCTGCCCCATGACCGCGTCGCTTCTTCGACGCCAGCCCTAAGGCCGCCGCTCCCCTTTCGCCGTCGGGCCTTGGTGCCACCGCCGCTGGACCCGCCGCGGCAGCAAGCGGTAGGTTGCCGCTGCCGCTGCCTCTGGTCTCCTCCCCTTTCAGTCCAGCTGCTGGAGCACACGCCTCCCTCAACCACCACCGACGCCTGTCTCGGTGCTACGGTGAATCCAAGTTCCCCGGCGAGCCCCCACAACATCCGACCGTGGATTCCTTCCCAAGCTCAAGCTGCCGCCGTGTTCCTCGCCACCAGGGGTGAGCAATCGCTTGGTTTCATCCTGTTTCAGTGCAGCTATCTTTGTGTCCAGATGAATACATGCTTAAGCGAGTTAATTAAAATACTTACGGTGCTGATGACCACGATTAGTAGTTCATGACTTTTGTAAGATTATTGTGCTTGTGCATGATTGTAAGCTTAGACCGTTAACTACGTCCCATGTATATGCTTTCTTTACTAACGGATCTTCACTGAAAAGAATAGATATTGCGGTTAGTTCACTGATTAACTGCTGTTAGACTAGTAACGAATAATGTTTTGACCCATTTAGTAATCAGCTACTCCATTGAGGACTAGTCGTATAAATGTCAAGCAATTGCAAGTGATATGCTAACGATTAAGAATAGAACATACTTCCTATACCAGAGCTGATTACGCTGTCCAGAAAACGCTCAAACAATGTGCTAAGGCTGAGAATAACTAACCAAGCCAGTACCTTATTTGACTATAGGATATACGAGCCCTAATCCTAATTACATAATTAAAGCCCCCTTGTTCTAATCCATGAGGACATAGCTTGTCTCCTTAAAAATGTGATATACTTCCTGGCCGAACTCATTACTATAATATGCGCCTTGTTATGATGAACTAATCCACTAAAACTTGCTCTATTGATTTAAGTCTAGGATGGGTAGATCTCGTAGTTAAAGCTGAGACCTTCCAGGCACGATTTAGTGATCCTTCATCGCTGATCATGGGTCGGCACCAAAATAAGAATTATAGCCGTTGTCCATAGCTCCATTTAGAGTATTCGTTTGCTCAAATTCCAACGGACGGTTTAGGGCTTACAGCCAAAATACTCTTGCTGTCCAAGTTTCATTCAATTATAAACTGCATCTTCGGCTAATTGGAATGGCCACGTTAGTATCGTAATCAGACCGTGAGCCCTACATCTATGAGGATTGTGCATCCCTATTGAATAATCATGTCGATGGTCATGGCATCCTAATATATATATAACCCATAATCCTTAAAGAAGCTGAATCTAAAATTCTACACTTAGCCTCTTATACCACCCAATTAGAGTTTAACCGGCACCTTTAACTTGCCATTTTCATACCATGCATATGATTACTCTACAAGAATTCAAATTTTAATAAGACAGGCTAATATTAATCTATCAAGCTTGCATATTTAATCTTGCTTAAATAGTATTCACATCCACCTTAGTCACATATCCCAACATGCAGTTGCATCCATGTCAATTGCATCCATGCATGTTCGTCATTTTCAAATTAGCTTCTTAGGCTTGCTTTTCCCTTTTTAGAGGTCGCTTGCTTCTTACCGGTGTTTCGAATATTCTGGAGTTCTTGCGCACAATCCCCGTACTTCCCCGAGCAACGAGGCAAGCTCCATTGCTTATTGATTAATCATTACACTGTGTGTTACTCCCTGTTTGGCTTGAATTAACTAAAGTAACTTGGTGCTTGTGTGAATGATTGATTGATCTGTGCTGGATACTTCATTAGTATGTGTAGGCCTTGTTATTATGCAGTAGCTAAGGGTGATACTTTAACCTGATGCCCTTTCAACTTGAACCTAATAAAGTGAGATGTGAGCGCCGAGGGGACATGTATGTGGGATACGACTGGAGGATAGTGAGATTATTGAGATTGTGTTTGTGCGCCCCAGTCTGAGGTTATTCCCACATACACTACCCTTATCACACGTAGATGAGAACCGAAAGTGCACCGAGGCCAACACTACGGTATAATGGGGATAAGTCTCAGAGACTGGTGGGAGCCTTGTGAACTCCATCAGGGTTGCACTCCTTATACCCGAGGTGGTTGAGTCGGCGGTGAAGATGAGAACCGAGGGTGTTACCGAGACCAGCACTACGGTATATTGGGGATAAGTCTCAGAGACTGCGTGGAGCCTCACAACCTCCAGCAGGGTTGCACTCCCTTATACCCGAGGTGGCTGAGTCGGCGGTGAAGACCCGAGGGAAAACACGTATGTCACCAACGAAACGAAACTACGATATAGTTGAGGTAAGTCTCAGAGACTGGGGGGAGTAGTGTGAACTCCACCAGGGTTGCACTCTTTATATCCGAGGTTGTCGGCTCGTTGGTGACGGTTAGGCATGTGTTGCCATGAGAGTGAGTTTAAAGGCATGTGTTGCCATGAATTGGAGTTTGAGGCATGTGTTGCCGTGAGAAAGATTGAGATTTTTAAATGGGTGTGGGCTACCCAAATAAATTGGAAATGATGGCATTCGTATTGTTATATTTGTGTGTATGCTCGTAAGTTACTTTTATCGTCATGTGTTTATCATTGCTATGCTCTTGCTACAATATGAGATTAAATTGTGTAGTTTATGTTCATTTCATCTCTAGTATGTAACTTGAACTTGTTATAAAATGGGAACCTTTATCACTTGTCAAACTTGATTAATACCATGTCTTAATTAATCAATAAGCAATGTCTTGCGAGTACGGTGGTTGTACTCACCTAGGTTTATCCTAGGCAGGTTCTTGGAGCAATTGAAGTTGACGTCGCTGCTTGGATTTACCACTCTCCGTTTCGATTTCCTCGAGAACTTTGTTGCGAGCTGTTTTGAGGTGGTTTCCCCACCATCTCGGGCATTTTCCGTTTTTCTTCTGCTGCTATTTGTAATAATGTATATTATGATCGACTTCTGAGTCGCGGTGTATATATATGTATTCTATAAGTCTTTCTCTAGTAGAGTTTGTGCTGTGGTAGTCCAAGTTGTTACTTGCGGTTGTCCATGTACAATGCGTGTATGTGATGAAGTATGTGGACAACTGTGCAGTGGTATTATTGCGTGCTAGGATTACGTTTCGTGATGGCAGAGGTGAGCGAACCACTAGTCCTGTGTAGCTTTGGTTGAGTCGATCCAGGGGATTCATCCCGTACTCGCTAAGCCTCCTACGACCGTCACGCCTCGCACTGACGGCAGAGCAGAGCTGGATCCTCCCAGAGTCGCACCTCGTGGCTAGGTTAGGTTGAGGGGATGCATATCCCGGGCTCCAGTCCTCCTATGACTATCGCGGAGCGCAGACTTATCACGCGGTCTTACCCCTTCACCGGTATCTGGGATTTATATGTGGTTTGGGGAAGATTGGTCGCTTTCGGCCGGCCCGCACGTGGCGGGTGTCGGATCGTTCCGCCTTGGTGCGTACGGCGTAGGTACCGTGCCACCGAGCTGACGAGTCCTTCGGTCCTTGGCGACTTCGTGTTCCTCTAATCATATGTGGATTCCGGGTCCGTGATAGGGCGCGAACCATTCGTGTGGCTAGACACTCGGTTGTCTTGACGAGCTTTGCAGGATCGTCTTGGGCTCGGAACACACCCATGAAAAGATGAACAAGAGTCATATGGGGATATGATTGGCACGTTGACCTACCGGTCTCGTTATTCTGTCATCAGTGATGTCACATCAATAGCGGAGTAAGTGAGTTGTGGATCTTGAATCACTAATAATCAATTATGAGGGATATTGGTTTTTGTGGGAGCTTACTCTAATTAAGTGTTAATTTGAGTTGCTTTAATCATGAACAATGTCTAAAGTGTATTTGTTTTTAGTTGTAGATCTATGGCACCCGTAACCACCTTTCCACTATGCGCGTTGCTTGAGAAAGAAAAACTGAATTCATCTGGTAACAACTTTACGAACTGGTACCGTAATACGAGGATTGTCCTCAAGAGTGCCAAGAAGGACTACGTCCTATTGCAAACTCTCAATGAACTCCCCGCTAACGCTACGGATGATGAGACTCATATCTATCAATCTAAGAGCAATGATTCCATTGCAGTACAGTGCATCATGCTTGCCTCCATGGAACCTGATCTTCAAAAGTGTTTTGAGAATTGGGCTGCTTATGAGTTAATCCAGGAGCTGAAAGCTTTGTTTCAGAAGCAAGCAAGGACTGAAAGATATGAGATATCCAAAGCCTTGTTTGAATGCAAGATGGCTGAGGGCAGCTCAGTGAGTCAGCACGTGAGTACGCGCAAAGGTTGGATGCGCTAGGTTTTCCAATCTCCCAAGAGTTGGGCACTGATCTTGTTCTCGCTTCCCCCCTCCGAGCTATAGTAGCTTTATCATGAACTACAACATGAATAGGATGGAAAAGAATATGGGTGAATTGTTCACTATGCTTAAAACTGCTGAGAGTGGAATCCAGAAGGACGCCAATCATGTGATGATGGTGAATAAAACAACCAACTTCAAGAAGAAGGGCAAGTCTAAGAAAAAGGGCAAGTCCAAGGGTGCTAGTGTGACTGACATGCCTAAGAAGTCCAAGACTGGCGCCACTTCTGATGTTGAGTGCTTCTTCTGTATAGAGAAGGGACACTGGAAGAGGAACTGCAAGAAATATCTGGCAGAAAAGAAGAAGTCTGGAAAGTCCAGCTCAGGTATGAGTGTCATACATGTTATTGATGTATTCCTTGCTGGTCCACAATGTAATTCTTGAGTATTAGATACCGGATCAGTTGCTCACATTTGCAACTCGATGCAGGAACTACAGAGGCCTAAGCGACTGGCAAAGGATGAGGTGACGATGCGTGTCGGGAACGGAGTAAAAGTTGCTGTGCTCGCCATCGGCGTCCTACCTCTACATTTATCTTCCGGATTTATTTTAGAGCTTAGTAATTGTTACTATGTTCCGGCCTTGAGCAAAAACATTATTTCTAGATCATGTTTGTTGCAAGACGGTTATTCGTTTAAGTCTGAGAACAATGGTTGTTCGATTTATATGGATACTATGTTTTATGGCCATGCTCCTGTTGTGAATGGGTTATTTATTATGAATCTTGATAGTAATACACACATCCATAACACTGACGCTAAACGTCGCAAGACAAACGATTTGAATTCCACTTATTTGTGGCACTACCGTTTGGGTCATATTGGAAAGAAGCGCATGAAGAAACTCCATTATGATGGACTTTTGGAGTCATTTGATTATGAATCATTTGACACTTGCGAGCCTTGTCTAATGGGTAAAATGACTAAAACGGACTATGGATCATTTGATTATGAATCATTTGATTACCGGAATACGGAAACGAGAAAAGAGTACAAACCGGTAATGCGTGGATACCTCGGAGACGTCGTACACTTCGGCGTTCGATCTAGCAAACTATTCGCGAGGCGATCACTCTCGCGGCTGGGAGGTATAACCTAGCTGCGGGAGTCTGCGGACTTCATTGACATCGTCAACTTCTCCGCTGCATTGACGTGATCGGCAAAGGTATGATATCGTTGCCTGCACCTCGATAGTGGATCTTGGTTTGGTTCGTGTACGGTAAATTTTTGTTTTGCGTAGCACGTTCCCAACATCTGGACCCGTGTGCGATGTACCCCCCACATCACTGACCAGCCGGTGCATACAGACTAGAAAACCGTATGCAATGAGCTTTTCTGTGGTAGTGATATTTGAGTGCATGTTGAGAAAGAAGTTACTTGATAATTAATGTTACGTGCACTTGTTCTTATCATCAATCCTTGTATAGCAACTTGAGAAATGGTAGCAGGTGTTATTTAAGTAATGACAACAAGTGTTATGGTTGCATCAGTGATAGAAATATGCTCATCAGAAGATCCGTGCAAGAATGAAAGTGGCACGATCGGTTGGCAACAAAAAAAATCCATATGCATTGTCTTCCATCTCCCGCACCTCGGCTACCCCACTCATGTTCCCACCCCATGTTATTCCTCACCATCTCCTTAATTCACACTGCCGTAGCTCATTAGTATATCATCTCCTTAATTCACATTGCCATGCTAATTACTTCATGTTTTTGAGCTGCCATGAACATACGCTGACAAAGTTACAATCTGTGTGACAAAACTTCTAGGCCCCAAAACTCAAGCAACAATAATAACTGAATCTGTACATACTGCATTAAATATCCAAAGAATTTCATACTAGATGTGTGCATAATACATCCGACACCCAAACCAAACTGAGTGATGGGACAATAATTGATTTCTTTGTTTTTCTTGGACCTAACCAATTCTCAAGATCATGAAAACATTATTACAACAGAAACACCGGTCTAAATTAAGATCAGAGGAAGAATGTAGATGGAAAGATATTATACCACAACACGTTGAGCCAACATTCATGTTCAGCCTAGGCCATGCCTTCGCCTTTGCCATGGAACCCAGTTGAGCTCCTCCCTAGTGCTTCACACTTCACAACCGTTGATGGTAACTGGGGTTTCTGATCTTTCGTTGAGAAAGTAAATTTTGGTTTGGTGGAGGTGACTCTCACAATCCGGCTACTATCGAATGACGACTATTGCAACCCACAATTGCTGAACCAACTTCAACACGTTATCAACCTTGCTAGAAGCATGATTAATCTAACCACGAAGGTCTTTTTTGTGAGGAATCGAATAACAAGTAAGAAAATTATCGACGATCAGTAAACCGTCGATCTTACGTAATATGTGGAGAAAAGAGAGTAGGGGTAAGGGTACCCAAAGGCAATACGAATCCGTCCATTGGCGAGGGATTTTATATAGGTTCAGGCCTCCGGGAGCTTATATTGATCTCGAGACAAGGTACAAAGAGTTGTGGCTTGCCTAGGTTGGATCTACAACTAGTCAGAGTTGGATATTGAGGTTGATCTTCCCTTCTACTTGCTTAGAAATCTTCAGATTTGGGCTTCTAGCTATTCAAAGCTTTTTTTTCTACGATCTATCTTTTCCATAAGGTCTTGGAACCTTTAATAGAGGGTATACTGTATCATAGGGGATACAGACTCGTCTCCGAGTAGGATTTCATCATCCTTAAATGTCGGGATTGACTGCCTAGTTTATGGAGCCCCAGATATCTATGGGCGGTTCCTTATTGACCTAGAGTCCTTCTCCAAGGTACATAACATCTCGGGTAATCAGTGTACTCCTAGGCCTCTGTGTATTTGTATACATATATTGTCGTCGTATACTGTAGTTTTGTAGTACTCATCGTCAAGCCGTCCATCAATACGTGAGATAAGGCCAAGATGGATCAAAGGAATCAACCTAGTCGGAGATAATGATCCAACTGGGTGCTCTCCTGAGTGGTCGTGCAGACCCTCGAGTAGGATAAGTCGTCCACTTGGGTTCTTGATCGTCCAGATTACCTAGTCGGGAATCGAGTCTTTCCCGAGTAGCTTGAGAAGCTCCTAAATTGGCTCAGTCCGAGCAGGGACTCCGGGTAGTTCAACAGATGTTTGACTCATGTCCGTGACTTTCGGTCATGCTTATCTCAACCATCACGACGGAGATTTCACGTGGTGGTAAGAATCTTTCCTCTTTTTTGCTCCGATTTGTACTGACATGAGAAACTGTAGCGTGTTTGTCAGGGACATGTGCCTGTAGCTCCTAGTTAATTGTGCAAATAGCGTACATGTGGATAAATTTATTGCATGGATTAATTGTGATGGGATGTGAACCGAAGATCGTGGCCATGATCATCGCCGAATTGGTTGCACGGATATGCAGATCCTGCGGCAACTTTTTTATAGAGTAGTCGGTGAAAGAGAATCTAGGCCCCTAAGTGGTTTTGATGGTTAATGGCAACCTAAACTGAAATCTAATATTTACAATGAGTGTAAGCAGGATAAGTAGGTTCCATGAAAAAGATTCATCCAGGAAAGGATGACCACCCAAAAGTATAAAGGTGATTTCTAGGACAAGGAGATAGCTAGGCAGCTGTGCCACAGCTGTGAAGAAGCCGGTGTTGTGCAAGGAGTTGCAAGCAAGGTGATGGTGGCTTGATGCATCAAGGGCTGTGACTACAGTTGGTGGAAGCTGATGCCTAGGTTTGCTAGTTTTTTTGAGTCCTTAGGAAACACGTGTACTATCAAGAGAGATGAAGTAGTAATGATTGTTGGAGGCTCGTTTGCTCAATGCTCAGAGTGTTGGACAGTGGCATTGATGCCTTGAGGTCAGTAGCCCTGTAACAACAGTTTTGCACAAGTGTGAAACTGGGTTGTGCTAGCACACTTCTGTGCTAGCTTCCTAAAACCCTAGAGCCAAAGTTACCTGTGTGGCACAGCTGTGTCACAGGTGAACAACCGCTCTATGACTCAGATACATCTCTATGACAGGGGAGAGCTTGTAAATGCTAAGGGAACTGCACTACAATAGTCTGTCTGCCAAGTCAGAAGACTGTTAGAGGTTCTCTCCTGAGTAGGCATCAGAGTTAGTGTGCGCTGAGGGCATGTAATGTGCCAGGACCGGCTGAGTAGTGAGGCTACGTCAGTTAGAGTTTCACCTGTGTCAGCCTCCGGTGACACAGGTGTCGGCCTGCCTGAGCCGGTTTCCATTGTGCGTTGTGATTAGCTGTGTCACCGGTGCCTATCACTGATGATCCACTTAATCCTACGTGGCATGAGTGTAACGGTCAGGTGCCTGTGGACTCTATATATAGAGGACCAGGGGAGGTCTTAACCTTAACCTTTGCTAAACCGCTGCAATCCATTTTGACCGTTGCAAACCTCTTTTCTCATGAACAAAAGCAAACCTTCCTAAGTCTTAGTTCAAGTGAGAGTTAGAGCTTCGAGGAGAGAGCATTGGTTCCTCCAAGAGTTTGCATTGTAGATTCCTTCTTAAAGTGTCTACTCCTAGACGGGTGTAGGAGTTGCTGTAACCACTCAAGCTTGTGTGGGCTGGTGTAGTAGTCTGTGAAGGTGATCTAAAGTCTACCTGCTGCAAGGCGAAAAGACTTCCACAAGCAAGTGAAAGAGACCTGAAAACTCAGGTACTCGGAGAACAAGCACGATTCAATGCTGGCCATCTCTTTGGAGTAGCGTCTCCAACAGAGACGTACCATCTCTGACAAGAGTGGGAACTTTGGTGAAAAATCCCTTGTCTCTGAGTATTTTTCATTTTGCACTTACCTACTCATCTGATTTGCATGCTTGTGTGATTAACTGTTATATATAACCTAGCTGTAATCCATTCTCATTGCTTGTGTTAATCTAGCTGTGTCATAGTTGCTGTATTGCTTATCTCATATTTGTGCAAGTTACTTGTTACAGAGCTATCTGTCATATGCTTGTGGATCAGATAGGCTATAGTCTAATGTCTGTGTCATAGCTGTGTGACACAGGTATGAAAGTCACTTTCTATCCTAGTGAGGTTATAGCATCTAAACTATCTGATGATTCACAAATGTTCAAAGGATGCAGGTCTAGAAAATTGTATATTGTCAATTTCAATGAATAGCCTGCAGCAGCTCCATGGTGCCTAATTGCCAGGACCAGTGTCAGCTGGCTATGGCACAGGCGACTAGGACATGCAGGGATGAAACTTCTTAGCAAGCTAAGCAAACATGACTATGTCATAGGCTTAGAGAAGGTGAAGTTTGAAAAGGACAAGCCCTGCAGTTCATGTCAAGTCGGCAAACAAGTTGGAGCTGCCTATCGTCCCAAGAACATCATGACCACCACCACTCCTTTTGAGCTCATACACATTGACCTATTTGGTCCTATTACATATGAGAGCTTGGGAGGTAACAAGTATGGTTTTGTCATTGTAGATGATTTCTCTCGCTATACTTGGGTGTTCTTTTTGAAGGAAAAGACACAGGTTTACAAGAAATTCAAGCATCTCATAGTTAGAGTGCAAAATGAGTGGAAGATAAATCTGGTCAAGGTTAGGAGTGACAATGTGAGTGAATTCAAGAATTCCAAGGTGGAGGCATTTCTGGACAAGCATTGAATCAAGCATGAATTCTTAAGTCCATATGCTCCACAGCAAAATGGTGTAGTGGAAAGAAACAACAAAACATTGATAGAGATGGCAAGGACACTACTCAATAAGTATAAGACTTCACCAAGATTTTGGACTGAAGCTGTCAACACGGCCTGTCACTCCATCAACAGGCTATATCTGCATCCACTACTCAAGAAGACACCATATGAGCTGCTCACCAACTCCAAGCCAACTGTCTCATACTTCAGGGTATTTGGTTGTAAGTGCTACATACTTAGAAAAGGCAAATGCCTCTCTAAGTTTGAAGCTAAATCTGATGTTGTTATTTTCCTTGGTCCCACGCCTATAGAGTTTTTAACACCTCCACAAAGGTTGTTGAAGAATCTATAGATGTGGACTTTGATGAGTCTTATGGCTCCCAAGGAGAAAAGTTGCTAATGATGTAGGGAGCAAAGATATTCTCAAGAAATCCACTGGTGAGATCAGACCTACTGTCAAGGAGGAATCTGCCTCACAAAGTGATCATGAACCACGTGCTCCACCACTATGTGAAGACACTGGAGAGCAAAGACATCGAGTTCGAGCACAACCTAGCCAATGATCAACTGGATGCAGAGGACCTGTCTCAAACAGCTGTGTCACAGGAAGAACCAGCTGTGTCACAGGCAACACCAATAGCTGTGACACAGGTGGTTGACCCCAAACCCCTTGTGATCAGCAGGCTGTAGAAGGATCACCCTGTTGACCAAATCATTTGTGCCATTAATAGGGGAGTGACTACTCATTCTCGTATTGCAAATTTCTGTGAACATCACTCTTTTGTCTCCAGTGTTAAACCCAGGACTGTAAATGAAGCTCTCAAGGATGCTGATTGGATAAATGCCATGCATGAAGAGCTGAACTAGTTTGAAAGAAATCAAGTCTGGTCCCTGGTGGAAAGACCCCATGACCACAATGTCATTGGAACCAAGTGGGTTTTCAGGAACAAACAAGACACAAATGTACTGGTGGTGAGGAACAAAGCCAGACTAGTTGCTCAAGACTTCACTCAAGTGGAAGGTCTGGACTTTGGTGAAACATTTGCTCTAGTAGCAAGACTTGAAGCCATCAGGATTCTACTTGCATATGCTGCTCATTATAACATCAAGCTCTACCAAATAGATGTGAAATCAGCCTTCGTAAATGGTAAACTTTCTGAACTAGTATATGTTGAGCAGCCACCTAGTTTTGAAGATGCTAAGAAACAACATCATGTCTACAAATTGCACAAAGCACTTTATGGTCTAAAACAAGCACCTAGATCATGGTATGATACATTGAAGAGAATTTTGATCAAAAATTGATTTAAAATGGACTTAGTAGACACAACTCTATTCACTAAGAAAAATGGAAAGGAATTATTTGTGTACCAAATTTATGTCGATGACATAATATGTAGTAGTACTAACCGTTCAATAAGTGATGAGTTTAGTAAGATGATGACCAAGAGGTTTGAGATGTCTTTGGACGGAGAACTCAAGTACTTCCTAGGACTTCAAATCAAGCAACTCAGGGAAGGGACATTCATCTCACAAGAAAAGTTCACCAAGGACATCATCACCAAGTTTGGCATGAAGGATGCTGAAAGTGCATCCACTCCCATGGAGCTTAGGAGGATGGCTATCTTGCCCCAGAGTTTGGTTTTGATGGTTATTGGCAATCCTCACCTGTGTCTAATGTTTTGCAATGAGTGTGAACAGGGATTAGATGGACAGGTGAAAGCTGAAGTGAGACAACTGTTGATGATGAGCCCTAAAAAGAGCAAGAAACTGGGAAGGTCAGAAGGACCAGCTGAGCTAGGTTCCTGAGGCACAGTTGCGAGGAAGCCGAGGCTGTGCTCGAGGGCAAGCGAGGTGATGGTTGCTTGATGGAGTTCAAGGGCCGTGAATGCAAGCTTGATAAGTCCTGGAGGAGCTAGGAAGCTGGTGGATCAGGACCAAGGGCTGTGCGTCTACAAGGGCAGTCGTCTTCGGTGAAGAAGCTTGGAACCAGTGCCAAGGGTCTGAGCGAGCTGGACAAGGACTGTGGCGAGGCCATTGCTCTCTGATCAGTTTTAGGCTTGTAGTGAGCCGGCCAGAGTTGTGCTCAGGTGCTGCCTGAGGCAACCGAGTCCACCTGAGTTTGGCATCTGAGACTCAGGTGGGTAGCTCAGCCGGGGCTAGTAGGTTACCAGAGGTGCATGTTAGCTGAGTCTCAGACAGGTTAGGTCTGGTGGCTCTTTATCTGACGTGGCATGAGGGTAACGGCTAGCTGCCAGGGACCCTATAAATAGGGAACCTGGGGAGGTTTTCAACCTCGAACCTTTACCTAACCTTTGCCTCTAACCCGAAAGCAACCTGTTGAGAAAGAAAGAGCTCTAGGTCTCCAAGTGAGTGATTGCCTGCGTGCATCCATCGTGAGAGAGAGTTGCTTAGTCCTTCAGGTGTAGCATTCGAGGTACTGGTTCCTCCAAGAGTTGGAGTGCTCTTGGAGTTGGTGAGCAAGCCAAGTCTTGTGTGGCTGCCACCAAGAGTCTGTGAAGGCGATTCGGGTCTGCCTGTCTTGCAGCAGCAAGATAAAAGGATTCCACACAAGAAAGGTACTCGAGGAAAGAGCACGATTTGGTGCCGGCTGTGAGAACAGCTTCCTCAACGGAGACGTACTGCTTCGCAAGAAGTAGGAACTTCGGTAAAACAAACCATTGTGTGCTTTACTATCTGTCTTGTGATCTGCTCTTATTATTCTGTTATCTATGCATGCTTAGATCACTAGAGCACCTTTATCTGTTGCACAGTAACTGAGTTTCCTCACCTGAGACTCAGTTAGCTCTTGCTAAAACTAGTACCTTTCTTGTTCACGTCATCTGATGCACTCACCTGACTCTCACACCTGAGACTCAGTTAGCTCTGAATATAACTTGTTCTACATCAGCTGAGTTTGCTATCTGAGTGTCTGGTGTTTATCTGATATATCTTGCTGAGTCTCAGTTACCTGCATCAGTTGCATATATTTTCTCTAGGATTGACCTATCTCCAGAAGAGAAACCCATTAGGCATTTTAATTTCTAGAGCCGACCTATTCACCCCCCCTCTAGTCGACTCCTGAGATCCCTTTCAAGTGGTATCAGAGCCTCGTTGCTCATAATTGGCTTAACAGCCAGAGTCTAAAGGATGTCGAACTATGAGGGTAGAGTTCCTATGTTTGATGGTACTAATTATGCCTTTTGGAAGCGGAAGATGCAAATGCATCTTACTGCACTTAACCCAGATGTATGGAAGATTGTCACAACAGGTCTTGATGTGGTTGATGAGAGCAATCCCACTGATCAAGAGAAGATCAGCATCAAGAACAATGCTAGAGCTGCCAATGCTATATATATGGGACTGCAAGAGCATGACTTCAACCGTGTCTGCACCTTTGAGGAAGCCAGAGATATATGGTTCACACTTCAGGCTATCTATGAAGGTAGTGACACGTTGAAGAGGTCCAAGAAAGATGTGCTGGAGCATGAACTTGACAACTTCCATTACCAACCTGGAGAGGACATCAATTCCATCTTCACAAGACTTACCATGATCACTAACCAGCTGAAAGCCCTTGGGTCCAACAGAGTGGAAGATGGAGATGTGATCAAGAAGTTCCTCTTTGTGCTTCCCAAGCCTTATCACACTCTGCGTCTGATGATGAAAGAAAAGGATGGCTTTGACAGATTAAAGCCCACAGATGTCCTTAGTAGAATGCTCACTCATGAGATGGAGCTAAATCACTCCAAGAAGCATGCTATCACCTCTGGGAAGAACAAGGACATAGCCCTCAAGGCAGTGGCCCACTCACAGGACTCAAGTGATGAAGAAGAAGATCCAGATGAAGAGATGTCCACTGATGAGGAGAATGAGCTTGCCATGCTTACTCGGAACTTCAGAAAGTTCTATCGAAGGAAGAAGTTCTCAGGCTCATCTGACAGGTTCAAGGGGAAGAAGCAACTCAGTGACAAGAAGTGCTTTGAGTGTGGTGACTCAGGACACTTCATTGCTGATTGTCCCAAAAAGAGCAAGAGACAAGAGGATGGCAAGTACAAGAAGAAGGAGATCATTGTCAAGAAGAAGTACAAAGAAGGGAAGCCTCCCACCTTCAGAAAGAAGAAGACCTCTGCTGCCAGAGCTTATGTGGGACAAGCCTGGGTCTCAGATGACTCAGAGTCAGAGGAGGAGTCAGAGGAAGAAACTGAGCTTGCTGGGTTAGCCATCTGTGTCTCAGGTGGATCACTCAGTAGTCCAACTGAGCCAGGAGAAGACTCAGTTGGGTCACTCAGCTGCGCACACCGAGTCAGACTCTCTCTTCGACAAGGATGCAGAGTTTAAACAGGTTTCTATCACATGAGCTCCTAATCTCTGAGCATGATAAACTCAAAGAAACTCACTCATCTTGCACTGCTGTTACACCTGATGCAAATCCTCCTACTGTTATAGAAACCTGTTTAAACTGTGCATCTTGCATCAATGCTATTACTTCTAGTACAGTGTTTGTTGTAGATTCACCCAGTGAATCAAGCACTTCAACTGCTACTAACTCTGTTGATGCAGCAAAGTACAATGAGCTCAAGGAGGAGCATGAAGAGCTAAAAAGGCTCATGAGAATAGGCCTATGCAGTGCTAACATAGGCATGCAGAACTTTGCTAGGCTCCAGTCCACCTTAGTACTAAAGAATAATGGTACAAGGGACTTGGTTTCACTCCTGCACTTAAAAAGAACAAGTCATCATATATTTCCTCTGCTACTAACAAGAAATACTTGCAGAATCACTTTGTTCCTCAGAAAGGAAAATATGATACTAACTCTCTTGCAGGAAACCATCGAAAGACAGGTGGTTATGTGAAAATTCCCTCTAATCCAAGCTATGTGCTTAAGACAGGGAAAAAGGGCAAACCTGAGGCAATATATGTTGGACCCTGGAGTAGGTACAAGAAGGTACCAAGCATTTGGGTACCAAAGTCAGTAGTCACCTGTGTCTCAGGTGACTCACTCGGTTGGGTACCGAAGTCAGGGAAAGCCACTTGTAACTCAGGTAGCTCACTCAGGTGCAATGCAAATTTGCTAACCCTTCCATCTGAGTTTGCAGGAGATAAGAATCTGAGAAAGATTCAGAGGTTCTCTAAGCTTTCTAAAGCCATAGCTGCTAAGAACCCTAATGTTAATCTTATTCCTGCTATTGATGCTTATAGTAAGAGACCTGCTAACTTGGGAACCAAAGCTATTTGGGTTCCTAAGTCTCAAAACTAATCGTGCAGGGCTCTGCCTCCAGTGGAACAAAATGGGTCATGGATAGTGGCTGCACACAGCACATGACTGGAGGCAAAGAGCAGTTCTCTGAGATAAGAAAAGATAACCTTCCTTGCAAGTATGTCAACTATGCTGATGATTCAAGAGGCAAGGTATTGGGTTGTGGTAAAATTGCTATATCTCAGGAACATTCTCTTACTGAAGTAATGCTTGTTGAGTCTATTTCATATGATCTCTTATTTGTTTCTCAATATGTGATGCTGGAATGAAAGTCACATTTTATCCTAAAGAGGTCTATGTCCAGAAACTAACAGATGACTCACAAGTTTTCAAAGGCTATCGAGTAGATAAGCTATATCTTGTAGATTTTCAGGATCAAGAAGCAGCTGTGCATGTTGCCTTATAGTCAAAGCTCAGTTAGGCTGGCTGTGGCACAGGAGGCTAGGTCATGTGGGGATGAGGCTGCTTAACAAACTCAGTAAAGAAGAACATGTCCTAGGCCTGAAGCAGATCCAATTCAACAAAGACAAGCCATGCTGTGCTTGTCAGGCTGGAAAGCAAGTTGGAAGCCCTCATCCACCCAAGAACATCATGACCACTACTTCTCCATTCGATCTCATACACATTGATTTGTTCGGTCCAACTACATATGAGAGCATTGGAGGTAACAAGTATGGTTTTGTTGTTGTAGATGACTTGTCACGTTTCACTTGGGTATTTTTCTTGAAGGACAAGTCACAGGTATACAAAAGGTTCAAGCACCTCATTGTCAGAGTTCAAAATGAATGGAACATCAACTTGAAGGCAGTGAGAAGTGACAATGGACAGAATTCAAGAACTCAAGAGTTGAAGCCTTCATGGACAAGCATGGGATTAAGCATGAGTTTTCTGGTCCCTATGCACCTCAGCAGAATGGAGTGGTGGAGAGGAAAAACAGGACCCTAATAGAGATGGCAAGAACACTGCTGAGTGAGTACAAAACACCAGCAAGGTTTTGGGCTGAAGCTGTGAATACTGCCTGCCACAACATCAATAGACTATATCTTCACCCACTCCTAAAGAAGACACCTTATGAACTGCTGACCAACAAGAAGCCAAACGTCTCCTACTTCAGAGTATTTGGTTGTAAGTGCTATATTTTGAAGAAAGACAAACGTCTCTCTAAATTTGAATCCAAATCTGATGAAGGAATATTTGTTGGATATAGCTCAGAATCTCACACCTACAGAGTCTTTAACACCAACACCAAGGTTGTTGAAGAAGCTGTAGATGTGACATTCGATGAATCTAATGGCTCACAAGATGGGCAAGTTGCCAATGATATTTCAGGGAAGGTAGATATACTTCACAAGTCAACAGGTGAAGTCAGGCCCCAAATTGAGGAGCAAGCTTCATCTGGAGTTACAAACCTACCTGACCCAGCTGATGAGCAGGATGAAGTCAATGGCATTGAGTTCGAGTACAACCCAGCTAATGATCTATTGGACTCAGAAGCCTCCATGCACCCAGCTGAGTCTCAGGAAGAGCCAACTGAGTCACAGATATACCCAGCTGACCCACTTCCAGCTGTGACTCAGGTGGCTGACCCAGAACCCCCTGTGATCAGCAGGCTACAGAAGGATCACCCTGTAGACCAAATCATTGGTGTCATTAATAGGGGAGTGACTACTCGTTCTCGTATTGCTAACTTTTGTGCTCACTACTCTTTTGTTTCCACCATTGAGCCTAAAAATGTAGGTGAAGCACTGTCTGACTCAGATTGGATCAATGCCATGCATGAAGAGCTGAACCAGTTCGAGAGAAATGAGTCTGGTCTCTTGTTGAAAGACCCAAGGATCACAATGTTATAGGAACAAAGTGGGGTCTTTCGCAACAAGCAAGATTCTACAGGCCAAGTGGTGAGGAACAAGGCAAGATTGGTTGCTCAAGGCTACACTCAAATAGAAGGCTTGGATTTTGGTGAGATCTTTGCACCTGTAGCTCGACTTGAAGCTATCAGGATACTTTAGCTTATGCAAATCATCACAACATCAAGCTTTATCAAATGGATGTCAAGAGTGCCTTTCTCCAGGTAAGCTTGCTGAACTTGTGTATGTAGAACAGCCCCCTGGTTTTGAAGATCCAAAAAGACCCCATCATGTATATGTTCTCCACAAAGCTTTATATGGTCTCAAACAAGCCCCTCGTGCTTGGTATGATACCCTAAAGGAGTTTCTTATACATAATGATTTCAAAATTGGGCTTGTTGATACTACACTCTTTACTAAAGTTAAAGGCAAGGATTTATTTGTATGCCAAATATATGTTGATGACATAATATTTGGAAGTACTAACCGAATGCTAAGTGATGAGTTCAGCAAGATGATGATCAAAAGATTTGAGATGTCCATGGTAGGAGAGCTGAAGTTTTTCCTAGGGCTGCAAATCAGACAACTCAAGCAGGGAACTTTCATCTCTCAAGAGAAGTTTGCCAAGGACATCCTCAAGAAGTTTGACATGGACAAAGCTAAGTCAATATCTACTCCCATGCAAACAAATGCTCATCTTGATCTGAACCAACAAGGTAAGTCCACTGACCAGAAGGAGTATAGGTCTATGATAGGTTCCTTGTTGTATTTGTGTGCATCTAAACCTGATATAATGTTGAGTGTTTGCATGTGTGCACGTTTTCAAGCTGATCCTAAGGATATTCATCGCACTGCTGTTCGTAGAATACTGAGATATTTGATTCATACCTCTGGGTTTGGTCTATGGTATCCTAAGGGTGCACCATTTGAGCTTGTAGGCTATTCAGATAGTGATTATGCGGGTGTAAGGTTGACAGAAAAAGCACCTCAGGTACCTGCCAATTTTTAGGGTGTTCCCTTGTGTCCTGGAGTTCCAAGAAACAGAATTCAGTAGCCCTATCCACAGCAGAAGCCGAATACATAGCAGCTGGTGGGTGTTGTTGTAAGTCCCAAGTCTCGATTAGGGTTTATTGCATCTCATGCATACATGACATCCCCATCCACCCCACCTTTGTAAACTTTTGAAACAATGTATTAATATATTGTCGAATACGTAAATATTTCATCCTCGGTGGAAATGATTGCAAACACTAATCAATGTAATTGAAACTATAGAATATGTGCATATCTCATCCTTGAAAACTCAATTTGTGGAAATTAACACCAATCAATTTATTTGAAGTATCGAACCTCGATAAAAGCCCTAATAAGTGGGTGGGTCCAGTGGGTCCCACCAGTGGATCCCCCTTCCAACCTTTTTCCAACTTTCCCAACACCCATCTCCTAAGAATTGTCCAAAAACCACATGAAAGCATAGTCTGATTGGATTATCCGAGGACAAACCCTAAGAGTCGAGAAACTAGGGTTTAGTAGATGGACAAGCTAAGATGGATCAAAATGCCTCAAACTTTGGAATAAGGCATGATTTGCTGGATACTAGCCCCCTGCCAAATTTGAGAATTTTTGGAGGAACCAAAAACCTAGTCGCAGTGTTAATCGTCGATTAGGTCAAAATCCCAAATTGAACTAGACCCTCACTCAAATGAACCCCAAATTGCTCCAAACTTATACGGCAACTAAAGAATAATATCTAGGACCCCTAGTAAAAATTTCAGGTCCATTGGAGCAGAAATTATACATAAAATGTCATGGGAATACTCCTGGAATAAAGAAAAAGAAAAATAATAAAACCCTAACCCTAACCGGCCGCCAGCCCGCTCAGTCGGCCCAACTGGCTGGCCCAGCTGATCCCCGCGCGCGCACCGCGCGCTCGCGCGCGCCCCCGCTCCCGCTGACAGCAGGGCCCCCGCTGTCAGCGCCTCCCCTCTCTTTCCTCCGCGCCCCGGTCCCGCTGGCAGGGCTGCCGCCTCCACGTCGCAGCCGACGAGCGGCGGTGGTGGGCGGTGTTCTGCGGCCGACCGGCGGTCCGAAGCACCGGCGCCGCACTATAAAAGAGCTCCTCCGACAGCTCCCTTCTCCCCTCTCCCTTCCCGATTTGGAAAACCCTAGCCCCCCCCAAAATTCTTGCTTCCCGAGCTCCTTCCTCCTCTCCGGTGAGCAGCTCCGACGAGCAATTCCTCTCGGTCCCAAGCTCCTCCGCCTCCTATTCTTCCCCATTAGCTCCCCTATCTCATTCTCTAACTCCCCGTCCACTCTGCTCCACAGATCTGCCCCGGAACCTCCTCGCCGCCGTCTTCGTCCCCGCCTCCGGCCTCCCCTCCGACGAGCTTCCCCACGTGGTTCCGGACCTCTTCCCCCTCTATCTTTTTGCTCCAGAGAACCCTCTCGTCCGCCCTAACACCCTCACGTGCTCCCCTGTGCAGATCTCCGACCGGAGCACCTCCCTCGCCGGTGACCGAAGCCCCTTCGCCGCCGGTCCTCGCCGCCAGCTCACTCCAGGCCCCCTCCGTCCTCGCCGAGCACAGATCTGAGCCCGGGGTGAGCCCCTTGTCCTTCCGCCCCTATTCCCCGAGTAAACCGAGTACCGGGGACAACTCCGGTGAGCTTCCCGGCAGGCCTCCGCCGTCTGGCCTCGCCGCCGGTCCCGAGTCAGTCAAGAGAGAGAGAAGAAAGAGAGAAGAAGCGGCCGCGTGGCGAATGCTGGTTGGCTCCCGAGTGTTTGAGCGGCTGACCAGCGGGGCCCGTTGCCTGCTGACGTGGATTAGTGGGGGGAGTTCGTGGGTAGGGTCTCGGGTGCGCGTAAGAGCCGGAATCCTGTCTGGGTACGTTTTGGGTGAGTTTAGCATTTAGGGTTAGGAAGCTTTAGGGCAGATTTTTGAATGAATTTCAAATGAGCATAACTTTTAAACCACTCGGTCAAATTTGATAAAATTTATATATTTGGAATCCTTGTGAAATTAATTTTGATTACATGCACTGGACATTATCTAGGGTAGAAGTTCTAGGGTTGTCGAGGATCCGTAAACCCTAGTTTCGCGATCCCAACTCCGATCTCGATAAATTATACCTTTCTGGAAACCTTATCACATCTCCTACGACATGGAATCCTTAAAATTGCAATAGGGTTACATGCATGGTATGATCTTAGGGTTAGCTCCTTTAGTTGTCGAGCCCCGCTAAACCCTAACTCGACGAAGCGTAAGTTCCTACTCGTAACTCCAAATGGGGTGATTCCAGCGACGTTAGTTTAGTTTTCCAGAGCACTTTCGAGTTGAATATGTTTAGCTCCATAACTTTCCAACTTAAGCAAGAACTTCGAAGCCCTAGCTCGTACTTGTACATCACTTAGCTTGCATGTAAATTAGGGTAACACCATAACCTTCGCAAGCTTAGAATGAATAGTCTTCACGCACTTAAACCTAACGCATGACTGAACACTCATTAGTCACATTAGCCCCCATGCATACATGCTGGTTGTTCCATTAGCGCTCATTTCCGATGCTCGATTTCTTGCACTAGACTACGAAGAAGGAGACCTGCAGGCCCACGACCCGACGCAGGATCAGGAGCAGTTCTACGAAGGCAAGCAGAGCTTGTTGCATCCATTTATTTCAGTATTGTCTTACTTATTCCATGATGATGCTCGTATCGTTATTACTGCACTCTGGTTAAGATTATGTCGACTAGCATGCTAGGAGGTGTATACGATATGTGTGTCTTTAATTGAAGTAATCGGATATAAAGTACACTTGAACCCTTTAAGGTAAGATGTGAGAGCCGAAGGGAAAGTGTACGATGGATAAAGTTGGTATCCTTGGAGGGGCATGTTGCGACGAGGTGTTTTGGGTGTTTGTCGCGATACCAACCTGAGGTGATTCCATCGGTACAAATTCCCCTTGCTACACGTGGGCGTTAGCGACAGCGATGCTGGGGTATGGTCGAGGTAAGACTAAGACCCTTGGAGCCTTGCAACCTCCAAGGGATAAGGCACTCGCTATACTCAGGGTGATCGTCTGCCGGTAACGACCCGAGAGATGAAATTGAGGTGTGGTGGTGATGGTACACTGTCAATGTGGGGATTTGGATATATTGTGGTCATCGTGCCACTGTGGTCATCGTGCCACTGAGTTATATTGTGGTCATCGTGCCACTGTGGTCATCGTGCCACTGAGTTATACTGTGGTCATCGTGCCACTGTGGTCATCGTGCCACTGAGTTGGGAACCACATGTGACTAGGAGTTACCATCACACCCCCCCCCCTAAGTAGAGATATCTGGAAGATTGGATTGTAGGTGACATCTATGTTCTACTTGGTGGATGAATGATTTGATTTGACCTTGTTGCTTATGTTGATATGCATCATGTTTAATAATGTTATCCTAGTATGAGTAGGACATCTAATCAAGCACGAATAAGTCTTGCGAGTACTTTGTACTCATCTAGGGCTTTCCTAGATCATTGCAGGTGAGCCAGGGGTCGAGGAATTCTTCGACGATGTTTAGTGCATTTGGTTTTATCCTTGGTTGGTGATCGGTTCGGGGAACCTCTTTTGTTGAACTACTAATCAGCAGTTCTTAGGCTGCTGTGGGACCCTCTTTAATTCGTTTCCGCTGTTGTTTAACTCCGTACTCGGATATGTCTTAAATACTGTAAACTTATCGTCCGTGGTGGACGACTAGTATGTTATCGTATCGTAGTGTTTTGTTGTGATGCTCAAGTTGTTTATACCAGACTGCCCATATACATTGCGTGTATGATATGAAGTATATGGGTTAGTCGTGAAGGACTACGGCCGTTCCTTGCGTTACTTTGTTGAGCGAGATCTCGGTTGAGTGACCCGCTGGCTGAGATGCTGTGCCGGCCAGGCAGGGTGTGGGTGGGTTCTACCGGGCTTTCGAGCGACCCACTAGCCTTGAGCTAGGGTAGGGTGTGGGTAGAACTACCGGGCTCCTCCGACTCTACTCTGCACGGTAGCGTTCGTGAACGACTCTAGACCTTCACACGACCCGTGGAATTGAATGTGGCTCTGGGAAGCCCAGTCGCTTCCGGCCGGCTCGACCCACGGTGGGGTCGGGTGTCGGATCCCTCCACTGTGGTGCGTACGGCGCAGGTACCGTGCCACCCGGTCGACGGATGCCTTCGGTCCTTGGCGACTGTTCGTTCCTTTAGTCATATTCTATTCCGGGGCCGTGACAGTTGTGCTCAATTGTTATGGATGAGGCAGACCTTGAAGGATTTCAACATATCTATGTCTCAAGTACCCCTCTTCTGTGACAATGAAAGTGCAATCAAGTTAGCCAACAACCCAGTCCAACACCAAAGATCCAAACACATAGAAGTGAGACACCACTTCCTAAGAGACCATGTAGAGAAGAAAGATATCCAACTGTGTCATGTTAGAACCGAAGCTCAGCTAGCTGATATTTTCACCAAGCCTTTAGATGAAAATAGGTTCTGTACCCTCAGGCATGAGCTAAATATCATGGATATCTCGAATGTGCAGTGAGGAAATGATGATACACGTGTACACATGATTGCATTTCTGGTTTTTCATTCTCTGCATTCTACATGAGTCAGCCACCTGAGTCTCGGTTGTACCTCAGGTGGGTTAAGGTCTTATAGATACCATGCTGATTTTGCATCTTATTGAACTCATGGATTCACCATTGGGTTAGATAAGTTGGATCTCACCATCTATTTCAATTCAACACAGCTTTAGCTTTGTATTGATTGATTGTTTGGCAAGCTGTGTTTGAAAAGAAATTCTCTCTATTGCTTTCATCTCTTATCCTTAAGCTCTCTCTGGTAATCCTATTGAAAACCTTGTCAGCTGAGTCTTCCACATGAGTCTCAGCTGAACACATTCAAAAATTCCGGAGAAAATTCCTAAGTCTGGAGCTCAGCTCAATTTTTCTTTCCTACCTGAGTCTCAGGTAGCAATCTAGCTGACCCTCAGGTGCCACAGGGCCACTCGGGATATAAAAACCCACCTCTGTAACGGTTCGCGCTAAACCCTCTTCAGAGTCTCAGTGCCCTTGCGCCCGTCGCCGCCATCTGATTCTCAACGATCGTGCGCTTCTCCGACGATCTTCGCTCTTTCCGAAGCTTCCCAAAGCTCTTCTGATTGTTTTGGCGCCTTCATCTCCAATAAAAATTCCAAATGTAAGTCTCCTCGAGCTGTTCTTCACGGAACTAGGGTGGTTTCCGCCTTAATGCGAATCCCAAGCTCTCGAGTAGCTTTTAGTTGTGGAATTAGGTAGAGATGATGTACCTTTAACCTCTAGAATGATTTCTTGCAACTCATTGTCCAGAATTCTCAAATTTCAGCAAGATTCGATAAACCTAGGTTGCTCTGCTACTCCACCTGAGTTACACAATTTATCTCACCTGAGTGTCAGGTAGCTAAGTCAGGTAGCATGAGATGACTTGTGAAACTCTCCTAAAAACATCCAAAAAAAATGGCCAAATATTCCTGTTTTCTCTGCAATAGGATTATCTCTTATCTATTCTTTATCCTATCTCACCTATGCAGATGTCTGGTTCAAGGAATGTGCCTGAGGATATAACTGATGATCTGCCCATTGGTCTGAGAACCCAGCTCCTGAGTCAGAAGCAGCAGTTAGAGTGGGAGGCAGAGCAGGCTAAAAGTCTTGGAAAGAAATTGGATGCAGAAGAAGCTGCTCAAAGATCAGTAAAAGCTCCATTGTCCCCCTCTGAGTTAGCCAAAAGAGAAGCTAGGCTTAAAGAGCTACAAGAAGAGAAACGACAGATGGACATAGCTACAGCTCAGTCAGCTAAAAGAATGAAAGAATTAGAAGCTCAGAAAGCTAGCAAGGAAGAACAATTGAAGCAAGAGAGGAAAGCAAAAGCAGCTGAAAAGAAAGCCCAAGCTGAAGAAGCAAAGAAGAAAAGAGCTGAAGAAAAAGCTAAGAAGGCTGCTGAGAAAGAGACAGCTATCAAAGTCAAGAAGGCTCCAGTAGTTGATACACTCAAAAGGACAAGGGCTGCAGGCAAGCCAACAGATTTATCCCTGAGCAAAGTCCCAAAGAAGCCAAGATCAGAGGCTGTGGTAGTCAAGAAGAAAACAAAGAAGCAACTCCAAGAAGAGGAAGAAGCTGAATGGAGAGTAGAAGCTCTTAAAAGACAGGAACACAGCAAACTTATAAAAAAATGGCAAGACCTAACTGATAAGTTGCCAAATGCCATAGATGAGGAAAGGCCTCAAATGAAGGAAAGAATAGATGCCCTTACAAAGCAAATCTTTGAATCACCAGATGTTCCAAAGAGTGTGAAACTCCAAAGAGAAACTCAGCTGAAGGACAAGGCAATCCATGAAGAACTCAAAAAGCTGCTGAAGCAAGAAGGAAAAGCCACTGGACAAGAGAAAGCAGACCTGATCAAACAAATTGATCATCTATTCCCTCAACTCTCAGAAGATTATAAGCCTCTCTGGACAAGGTTCTCAGATATCATTCTACAAAGGAGAATAGAGAATCACATGTTGGAGTTAAACTCTTGTGCTGATGAAGCTCGTAAGAAGCATCTACAAAATGAGATTGCTGAAACAAACTCAAGGATATTTTATGCCTCCAGTTCTCAAGCACTTGATGCAGTGCCCCTTCAACAAGTCAGTGGTTCAGTGCCACAACTGAGTAAGCCAGCCGAGTCTCAGGCGGCTGCATCAGCTGGACTAGAATTAGTCCCCACGGAAGTGGAAACTCAACAGAAAGCTGCCATAGAATCAATTGAAGACATTTTGGCTGAGCTTGACTCAAGAGAAAAAGAACTTGGGCAGACTATGGAGGAATCTATGGATAAGCTAAGATCATCTTTTGAAGAGAAGTCAACTAAAGCACATGAAAATCCAACTGAGCCACAAGCAGATCCATCAGTTGGAGTATCAGTGAGCATGGGTTCTGTATTTCAGTCTCTATCAGACTTAGAACCAGCTCAAGAAGAAACAAGACTTGAAGAGCAAGAAAAAGCAGTATCTTCTCCAGCACCTGAGTCAGTTCATAGGATGCCAACTGGGTCTCAGGCACAGTCAACTGAGGCTCAGTCAGAAGACTCAGATGACTCCTATTCAAGTCCAAGTGATCCTCATCCTCCATCTCCTCGCAAGAAGAAGCAAAAGCTGTCTGAATCAGATGAAGAATACCAAGAAGAAGAAGAGAGCAGTGGAAGGAAAGAGTCCGCAGAAGAATCAGACTCATCCCCCTCTGCATCTGACTCAGAAGATATCCCAGCTGAGACTCAGTTAGAAGAGTCAGATGAGACATTGGAAGCCAAATACTCAGCTATATTCTCAAAAGTTGCACGATCTGACACATCAATGATGAAATTCATATCTGCAACTGCTTTCAAGAAGCTACCAAAGGCAGATGCCAGTCTAGCCTCCATGAACCTGGATTCAAGAAGCACATCAAACTACACTGCCAAGAGAACCACAAATCCATATTTTGACAGTGAAGGAAATCTGAAAAGAAGACATTGCACTGATCCAAGGTTTTGGAATGATCAGTAGCAATCAAGCTATCATCTCTTGCTGCAGAAGAAAGGTTTTGTTGACAGCATGCCAATTGATTGGGAAAACCTTGCCAAGAACGGCTTAGAAAATCTGAAGCAGATTTTAGCTGCTGTTCAACTTGATAAGATATGCAGTTTAAACCAAGATTATGATTCTGAAGCTATCAAGGAATTCTATGCAACAGTCTTTGTAGAGCAGAACAATCAAGATTATATGCTCTGGATGACAAGAGGTCAACTGCTGTGCATCACAGCTCCAGAGTTTGCAGAGATTTTCAATCTACCATCAGGCTCAAAGCTACAGAAGATCAGCATATCCAAAGGCTCAAAAGAAGATAAGAGTCTCCTGCCAGATTGGGTTCCAAATGAGAAAAGGAAGAAGTTCTTCCCTACAGGCTTTGTGCCTCCTCCTGTTAAGGGTGCAGTCCCTAAGCATATCTCCAATTTCAAAGGATTGATGAAGACACCCAAGCACATAGTGAAGATCTTGAACATATCCATCTGTGCCAAAGGTGGAGGAACTGATGCCATATACAATCCAGTATGGAGAATTCTTGGGCTCATAGCCAAGAAAGAGAAGTTTGATGTGGCCAGATACATATTCTCAGAAATAAATGAGTGCCAGAAGAACAGATCTGACAAGATGAGATATGGCTCATATCTAATGCATATGATTCTCCAAAGAACATCTTTAACATCTTCAGTCTTCTCTTTTGACAAGAAGACATATCTCAGCAAATTCAGACCTCAGAAGGATGACCATGAAGATGAAGTTCCTTTCTACAACATCCTCAACTCATCTCAGTCGGGCTTTTCAGAGCCTCCAGAGCAAGCCACCAGAGTCTCAGTCAGATCACCTCAGCCAGCAGCTGATCTCCCAGCAGTCCTACCTGAGCCTCAGGTGTCTCCCACCCGAGACTCAGCTAGAGAATCATCTCCTCCTGCTGAGCGACAAGCATCGGTCTCTGTGAACCTTTCATCAGACAGTCTTCCTTTGGTTCAACGTCTAGACAATCCCGCAGCTATTGATGCTTTCATTAAACGGGTTGTGCCAGTACAGATCTCTGTTATCAAGAGGAGACAAGATGAACTGCAACAAGAAATGGCTCAGCTGAAATCTGAACTCAAGAGTGAGATGGCAGATCTCAAGGCCTCGGTCAACAGCAAATTTGATCAGATCCTATCCCTTCTACAACCAAAGCCAGCTCCCTGAGGATCTCTTTTTTTTTCTTTCTTCTTCCTATCTCTTTTTAGTGCTTAGTGGCAAAGGGGGAGAGAGTAGGGAGAGAATAGCTTGAATAGCTTAAAGGGGAGAGTATTATATTCGGGGGAGCAGTATGTAAAAGGGGGTAGACTAGACTGCATGTGTGTCAAGACATTCTATGTACTGCAAAATGGTTTTATCAGTCTTGAACACCTCGTTTTTGTATTGTATTGTCTGTTATTGCTCAAATATATTGAAATACATTGATCTCTTTATCACATCTGCTTGATCTGCTCTGATACATGATATTACTCTCTTTAGCTCTAATACATGCTCTATATTTGATATATTCATGACGCTCTGATATTTGAAATTTGTACTCAAGCATGCAATCCTTTCTGTTATCTTATTTGCTGAGTACTCCTCCAACATACCTGCTATTCCGCTGTGCTTATACTCTCAGTTATGTTGTGAGAACCTATTTTTGCATCAACTCTCCAATGTTTAAATCTGATCTGTACACTTGTATTCAAATGCAAAATCTCACTTGTGCACATCTTAAGGGGGAGTTGATGTCAAACAAGGTTAAATGCAATACTCTTTTTTTATCTAAATGAATGTTTTAAAGGGGTTGCCACTAACCACCAAAAAGGGGGAGATTGAAAGTGCATCCACTTCCATGGAGCTTGGGAGGATGGCTATCTTGCCCCAGAGTTTGGTTTTGATGGTTATTGGCAATCCTCACCTGTGTCTAATGTTTTGCAATGAGTGTGAACAGGGATTAGATGGACAGGTGAAAGCTGAAGTGAGACAACTGTTGATGATGAGCCCTAAAAAGAGCAAGGAACTGGGAAGGTCAGAAGGACCAGCTGAGCTAGGTTCCTGAGGCACAGTTGCGAGGAAGCCGAGGCTGTGCTCGAGGGCAAGCGAGGTGATGGTTGC
Organism: Stipa capillata; assembly: GCA_019208055.1. Classification (NCBI taxonomy): domain Eukaryota; kingdom Viridiplantae; phylum Streptophyta; class Magnoliopsida; order Poales; family Poaceae; genus Stipa; species Stipa capillata. Next base: position 105,316 of record JAGXJF010000513.1, on the reverse strand, counting down.
TTGATGGAGTTCAAGGGCCGTGAATGCAAGCTTGATAAGTCCTGGAGGAGCTAGGAAGCTGGTGGATCAGGACCAAGGGCTGTGCGTCTACAAGGGCAGTCATCTTCGGTGAAGAAGCTTGGAACCAGTGCCAAGGGTCTGAGCGAGCTGGACAGGGACTGTGGCGAGGCCATTGCTCTCTGATCAGTTTTAGGCTTGTAGTGAGCCAGCCAGAGTTGTGCTCAGGTGCTGCCTGAGGCAACCGAGTCCACCTGAGTTTGGCATCTGAGACTCAGGTGGGTAGCTCAGCCGCGGCTAGTAGATTACCAGAGGTGCATGTTAGCTGAGTCTCAGACAGGTTAGGTCTGGTGGCTCTTTATCTGACGTGGCATGAGGGTAACGGCTAGCTGCCAGGGACCCTATAAATAGGGAACCTGGGGAGGTTTTCAACCTCGAACCTTTACCTAACCTTTGTCTCTAACCCGAAAGCAACCTGTTGAGAAAGAAAGAGCTCTAGGTCTCCAAGTGAGTGATTGCCTGCGTGCATCCATCGTGAGAGAGAGTTGCTTAGTCCTTCAGGTGTAGCATTCGAGGTACTGGTTCCTCCAAGAGTTGGAGTGCTCTTGGAGTTGGTGAGCAAGCCAAGTCTTGTGTGGCTGCCACCAAGAGTCTGTGAAGGCGATTCGGGTCTGCCTGTCTTGCAGCAGCAAGATAAAAGGATTCCACACAAGAAAGGTACTCGAGGAAAGAGCACGATTTGGTGCCGGCTGTGAGAACAGCTTCCTCAACGGAGACGTACTGCTTCGCAAGAAGTAGAAACTTCGGTAAAACAAACCATTGTGTGCTTTACTATCTGTCTTGTGATCTGCTCTTATTATTCTGTTATCTATGCATGCTTAGATCACTAGAGCACCTTTATCTGTTGCACAGTAACTGAGTTTCCTCACCTGAGACTCAGTTAGCTCTTGCTAAAACTAGTACCTTTCTTGTTCACGTCATCTGATGCACTCACCTGACTCTCACACCTGAGACTCAGTTAGCTCTGAATATAACTTGTTCTACATCAGCTGAGTTTGCTATCTGAGTGTCTGGTGTTTATCTGATATATCTTGCTGAGTCTCAGTTACCTGCATCAGTTGCATATATTTTCTCTAGGATTGACCTATCTCCAGAAGAGAAACCCATTAGGCATTTTAATTTCTAGAGCCGACCTATTCACCCCCCTCTAGTCGACTCCTGAGATCCCTTTCAGATGCAAAACCTATTCACACTCCCATGCAAACTAATGGTCATTTGGACTTAAACATTGAAGGTAAATCTGTTGATCAGAAAGAATTTAGATCCATGATAGGTTCTTTGTTATACTTATGTGCATCTAGGCTAGATATTATGTTGAGTGTATGCATGTGTGCTAGATTCTAAGCTAACCCTAAGGACTGTCACAGAGTGGCAGTACGCAGGATTCTGAGATATTTGATTCAAACTTCAGGGTTTGGTCTGTGGTACCCCAAAGATGCAAATTTTGAGCTAGTTGGCTATTCTGATAGTGACTATGCAGGGTGTAAAGTTGACCAAAAAGTCACCTCAGGTACTTGTCAATTCCTAGGGCACTCTTTGGTGTCCTGGTCATCCTAGAAACAAAACTCAGTAGCCCTTTCCATTGCAGAAGCTGAGTATATAGCTGCTGGTAGTTGTTGGGCTCAATTATTATGGACAAGGCAGACCTTGAAAGATTTCAACATATCTTTTAATCAAGTACCCCCTCTTCTGTGATAATGAAAGTGCAATTAAGTTAGCCAACAACCCAGTACACCACCAAAGATCCAAACACATAGAAGTGAGGCACCACTTCCTTAGAGATCATGTGGAGAAAGGAGATATATAGTTGTGCCATGTAAGGACTAAAAAACAATTAGCTGATATTTTCACCAAGCCTTTAGATGAGACTAGGTTCTGTGCACTGAGGAGTGAATTGAATATCATTGATGTCTCAAATTTGCTTTAAAAGGTTTGCTTGGTGTCTAGCTCATATGTTCATATTGTTTATGTTGTCTGTGTTTTTTATTTGTGTTACCCACCTGTGTTACAGGTATGCCTTGAGTTAAGAGTTTTCACTGAGCTGTTCATGCACATCTTTTGTGTGCATGTTTTCTTATCCTATCTGGGTTTTCTAAATCAACTCTTGTCAGTTTTAGCTTTGCTTGTTTGATTTTCTGGCAAATTGACATTGGGAAGATTTCATCACGACCCTCTGATAGTGCTCAAGTGCTTTCTCACTTATCAAATTCTCTCTATCCTGGTGTTCCAGATGAAAAACTCGTCACCTGAGTCATCCATCTGTGTCTCAGGTGAATTCTTTTGAATTTCATAGGTCATCCATCTGTGTCTCAGGTGAATTCTTTTGAATTTCATAGGTCATAGGGGCTCCTTTAACTCACCTGTGTCACAGGTCATCTAGTCAGCTATGACACAGCTACTGTTGTGGGAGGGGTCCCTGCGCGCCCTGAACGCCAACGAGCAACGGTAAGACATGTGTACCTACTACGAACTCACGTCTAACTCTTTTGCAGCCATGAGACGCGGGGTACAAGCGCGAGTGCAGACGCGGGGTACATGCGCAAGTGCAGACGCGGGGTACAAGCGCGAGTGCAGACGCGGGGTACATGCGCAAGAGCAGACGCGGGGTACAAGCGCAAGTGCAGATGCGGGGTACAAGCGCAGGTGCAGACGCGAGGTGCGAGCGCAGGTGCAGACGCAAGGTACAAGCGCAGGTGCAGACGCGGGGTACAAGCGCAGGTGCAGACACGAGGTGCGAGCGCAGGTGCAGACGTGAGGTGCGAGCGCAGGTGCAGACGCGAGGTGCGAGCGCATGTGCAGACGCGAGGTGCAAGTGCAGGTGCAGACGCGAGGTGCAAGTGCAGGTGCAGACGCGGGACACAAGCACCCCGGGGGCAGGACCTCACCATGTGACGTACCGTACGGTATGTCGTACCGGACGTCACGTAGATGCTAGGGTATATGCTTCCGCAGGTGGCATATGAATGACCCGCGTGCCCTTGTCCGTACGGCGGACCAGGGGTAGGACCGTAACCTGCCTAGGGGCAGAATTGTAATCCGGCCATGCTCTCCCCGAGGCCTATAAATAGGGGAGCACCCCCCAGGTGGGGGGTACGGAATACAAGCTACACTCATTTCTCGACTCGCCCAAATTTTCACTAAGTGTTGGTTCGCTGCTACGCGCCCCGTCTCGCTATCCCCCGCGCACACCCGGGTGACCCAGCACTCAACCGGGGGTGCCTCAAGTTCACTGTCCGACCGCGTAGTCGACGACAGTTGGCGCCGACCGTGGGGATCGCAGACGAGAAGTCACGTGCAACGCAGCAGCGAACGCGACGAGATCATGCCACCAAGGACGAAGAGAAGCACCAAGAGGAAGCCCGCGGGCGGCTCAGCGGTGAGAGCTGCGCCCGCAAGGACCCAAGCACGCGCGCCTGAGTTAGGTGAGACTTCGACGCGCACGGAACCCGCTCCGCAGGTCGCCTCTGCGGAGGGCGTCGTCGGAGCCAGCACCATGCAAGGGGCTCCCCCGGCAGCACCCCGGAGGATGGCCACTTGCTCCCTAGCGAGCGCTGGGGATCCCCCGGGTGTCGTCGACGGTCGCCCAGACCCACCCGCCCCCGCTCCCGTAGCGACGATGGCTCCGGAGGCATCGATTGACAACCTACGCCGGCAGGCAGAAGAGGCAACTCAGCGTGCGGAGGAGCTTCGTGAACGTCTGCTTGCAACCGAGCGCGACGTCCTCCGTGCGACGGCCCAGACCATGCACGTCGCCGACCTCTACCGCGCATAGCTCGAAGCAACCCAAGCACTCGCCGCCCCGCCACCAAACCCAGAGACACCAGCAGCGGACGACCTTCGCCGTCAACAGAGCAACGCGCGTGCAGCAGCGTGCGCCAGCATCCGCCCCCCAAGCTCCGTCGACCAAGATGCCGAGGCACTCCGAGCCACCATCCAGCAGAATCAAGAGGCGGTGTATGCAGCCCTGTACGGCCATGCGGCTGGCACAAGCGCGCAGGGGCTCGGCGACCCTGCGCAACGCGCTGGTAAAGCGCTCTTCGCCCAGTCACCCGCCCATGTGACGTACGCGCCCGTCCCGCAAGCATCCTGTGAAGTCCAACGCCAACCCGCTGAAGTTATCGACCTCACCAACAACTCCAGTCCGCTCAGCCCGGGGATACCAGCGCTCCCTTTTCCACCAAAGTTCCGCCCGGCGGACCTGCCAAAGTTCTCCGGTCACTCTGACCCGGTGCAATACACGCGGGTGTACGAAGCCGCAGTGATGGCCGCCGGAGGAGGCGAAGCTGTGATGGCTCGGAGCCTGCTCCTCGCCCTCACGGGGACAGCACAAGCATGGTACCTTGGATTGCCGCCGCGCACCGTATACTCATGGGAGCACCTCCGGGATAAGCTGCACAGCCATTTCCAAGGGTACTGCAACAAGGAGATGACCTCGACCGACTTGAACAACCTCCGGCAGTGCCCGGGAGAAACAATCATGGCATTCCAGCGGCGTTTCTCGGAGGTCCAGTGCCAAGTTAGTGGGGTCACCGAGCAAACTATCTGCGAAGCAGCTCGGTGCGCGATCACAAATGAAGCCTTGGCGGACAAGTTGGAGAAAAAGCGCCCAAGCAGGGTGCAGGAGCTCTATGACATCATGCGCATATACGCTCGCGTCGAAGAAGGGCAGATGCTGAGGAAGGCGGAGGCACGCGCGGCAGCATCGCCGCGGGCACAGGAGGCGGAGCGGCGCGACAAGCGTCGTCAGCGCCCGCGGGACTGTAGTGACCCTATTCTCAAATACAAGGTCAGTGTAAATTATCGTGAATAAAAACGATTTTTGTTTCCTCACATGCATGCATATAAATCGCGCACACAATGACTTAGGCTAAAGATCTTAACATGTGCCCTCGGGTAAATTTTGAAGTAGGACAAATAAGACCCATATCACTAGAATCTTTCTCGATCGATTTTTCCTACACTTTAAATAACTCAGAGACGTAGTATTAACGACTGTTTTCTCAAAACTTCTACCCTTTGGACGAAGATTAAAATGAGTCAATAAGATGTTGGACAGTTCAAATTTTAGTAATTCCACCTAATGAAACTTGAGGGGGGGTACAATTAGGTCATATCGACATCTTATAAACCCTTGCATAACTTTACAATCAATTTTGGACTCCCTTTTTGGTTGAATCTTAGCTCCAAAAATAAACAAAATGAAGAAAGAAGAAACAGCTTGCCTCTTACCTGTGGGTCCCGCCGGCAGCTCTTGTCCTCCACGTAACAAACCCAGCAGGCTTCCTTTTCTCCTTCCCCTTTTCCTTTCTCCACCTGGTTGCAGCTCCTTCCCTCCACATGGCAGTCAATTCTCTGCTGCAGCCTCTCTCTCTCTTTTCCTTCTCTGCGCAGCATGGCAGCGGGCAGAGCCCTCTTTTTCTTCCCCAGCAGTCTCCCGCCTCTTTTTCTTCACCCGCATGGCAGCTCCCTCCCTCCATCTGTCGTATAGGCTCACCCCAGCAGCGCCATCGACCGCTCGCTCCCGAGAGTCCTCCGCCGTGCGCCTCACCCCTTCCTCGAGCTCGCCGGCGCCTTCCTCGAGTCCGGCGCGCCAGGCTCCTGCATCCGCTCGGCCACCTTTCCTTTTTCAGAAATACTAACTGTGATGTCTACCGGCCCATGCAGTTAACTGCTAAGCATTAATGGCACTAGTTAAACTTGCATACTCTAATAACTGTTAGTTGTTAGTTAATCGTGGTTGAACTGGGAATAGACCTGTGGATTCGGTTAAACACCTGCTCAAAACTTCAGTTAACGAGTTGTTTAATAGACCCACAATTTCCTCTACTCCGATGTTTAAAAATGTTAAGTTCAGATCTTAACTACCTTGGCCCATCCCTGACATCGGTAATTAAGTTGATCCAACCATGCTGATCTCAACCGTAAATTAAGTCTAAACCACCCACAGTGTATATACTGAGCTTAACTATTCCCTAAACATTTTTCCCTTTTATTTTCGACCTTGGATTATACATACCTCTAATGAACTAATAATCACCCTACCTAGGCACTGTAGAAGTTGCCAAATTCCCATATGAAACCAGTACCTAATCATCACCACCTTAGTTCAGAAGCTTTTCTTTTCAAATAACTACCAACGTGGGTGCAAACCAATTTCATTAAGGCAGAGTATTGATCTTAATACCCTATCTCAAGTTAAATATGCAAGTAACCAGGCATGTTTCGATTAAGCAAATATACAAATATTACTATTACTCAACGACTAACCTAACAATTCTCATAACTACATTCCGGAGAGATCAGGTTCATTTATTAGTTGATCCTTATTGTATACGCCATCCTAATTAAATGCTGACCAATGGAAACATTTAGGATTAACCGACCCACTTGCCATCCCCTAGCACCAACCGAAGTTAAGTTAGTTACCTCCGGGTCCTATAGCAGAACATAAGTTAGTGCAAATACTTCACTAAAGTGCTGATCACCTTTTCCTTGAACCCACATTGCAATTCTAAGGAAAGGATATATCAACTCGGCTCTCCATGTCATTCTCAGTGGGCATATTTTAAGTTAACCTAAAGATATTTAACCTAATATTCTTTACTGAGAGGAAGACAAGAAATGCTAAACTTAATTCAACTCGTAGGATTTAAGGATGCCCCATCTTTGCAGGGTATTGTAGTTATACATTTCAGAAAATGACTAAATTGCACCTTCGGGATTAATAACATATGCTAGAGAATCTAGCTTAACAGCCAAACTTAAGATGCTTGGTGCCGCAATTTGCCTAACGGCCGGGATATAATCACGACCCCGTGTCCTCATCTACCACAATTGCGAATCGATCGAATGAGCCCTAATCCTAATTATAGATTTAAAGCCTTTCTCCTTAGCTGCATATCGTATCCCATGCATGCATCCATATTCTAGGTTCATCCATGATTAAAGTTACAACGCAACTAAAACTACACCAAAAATCGGGAATGAATACTAACCTGCTTTTGTACTTGCATGCTTTATCTTAGATCCACCGTAGTTGCATCCATGGCAATTGCATCCGTGCATGTTCGTCATTTTCAAATTAGCTTCTTAGGCTTGTTTTTCCCTTTTTAGAGGTCGCTTGCTTCTTACCGGTGTTTCGAGTATTTCGGAGTTCTCCCGCATGCTTCCCCGTACTTCCCCAAGCAACGAGGCAAGCTCCATTGCTTGTTGATTAATCATTACATTGTGTGTTAATCTTGTTTGGCATACTTAATTGCATTGACTTGGTACTTGCGTGAATCCTTACTTAATCTGTGCTTGATGTCGTACTAGTATGTGTGGAAGTCTAGTGTCATGCAGCAACTATGGCTGAGAATAAACTTGGTTGCCCTAATCAACTTGAACTTGTTAAGGTGAGATGTGAGAGCCAAAGGGAAAGTGTCCGATGGATAAAGTTGGTATCATTTGGACCCAGATTGTTGCGACGGGAGGAAGAAGTTGTCGCGATACCAACCCTGACGTAACTCCATTGTGATTACTCCCCTTGTCACGTGTGGACATTAGCGGCATCGAGGCTGGGGTGTAGTTGAGGTAAGACTGAGACCCTTGGAGCCTTGCAACCTCCAAGGGTTAGGGCACTCTTTGCACTCAGGGTGATTGGTGCCGGTAATGGTCCGAGAGATAAAATGAATGTGTGGTCGTGATGGTTCATTGTCAATTTGAGATATGTTCTGCCCCAAATAGTTGGGAGATGGATGGCAAGTGAGAGCCACCGTAATTATATTTTGAGTTACACATGTGACTAGTGAGTACCATCACGTTCCTCCATTAAGTTGTATGAGAGCTGGTTTGGCAGTGGTCTGTGTTGATGTTTGGTTCCTCTGTCAGTAAATTATTGATATGATTAAGCCTTGCTAACTAGAATTGCACCATGTTTACTTTTGGTTATACTAGTATGTGTAGGACATCTAATCAAGCACAATCTGAAATTAAAAATAAGGTAGCTCATATTCATTTTATCCCTTGTATGTAACTTGAACTTGATAAGTCGAACAGGGTTAATACCATGTTTTAATTAATTGATGAGCAATGTCTTGCGAGTACGGTGGTTGTACTCACCTTGGTTTATCCTAGGCAGGTTTGTGGAGCATCCCTGGAGTTGACATTTCGCTGCTTCGGTTTACCTCTTTCAGCTTCGACCTCCTTGGGAATCTTGTGGGCTGATTTAGATGGGTTCCTCACCATCTCGGGTGTTTTTAGTTTATGTTTCCGCTGCTGCCTTTGTGGCTAGTTGATGTTTATTGGTCTTCAGGTCGCTTTGTATGTAAGGTAAATATTGCCCCGAGTATGGGACGTGTTAGATATTATCTTGTAATCCTTCTCTTAGGGTTTGGTTGTGATATACAAGTTGTTAAATGTGGCTGCCCATGCACCGTGCGTGTATGAATTGAAGTGTATGGGTATGCCGTGAAGAGTTATGGTCAGTCTTCTATTCGCTAAGTGTGACAAGATATGGTTGAGTGACCCGCTGACTGAGATGCTGTGCCGGTCAGGCAGGGTGTGGGTGATGGTATCGGGCCTTCGGGTGACCCACCGACCTACGGGTCAGGTTAGGGTGAGGGTATCATCGCCGGGCTCATCCTACTTTGTCATGGTTAGTGTATTTGAGAGTGACTTTAATTCTTCACAGGACTTCGTGAATTATATGTGGCTTTCGGAAGTTTGATCGCTTCTGGCCGGCTTGACCAACGGCGGAGGCATACGGCTCTGGTGATCGTATGGTGCGTTGGTCAGGTGTCGGATCACGCCATCTCGGTGCACACGGCGCAGGTACCGTATCACTGAATGGGTGATTGTTCGGTCTTTGGCGATAATCCGTTCCTTTAGCCATATGTAATTCCGGGGCCCTGACAGCTTGGTATCAGAGCCGAGCTGACTGTAGGTAAACCTTGCAGGTGGTCGTTAGCTAAGGATCTGATGTTGTCAAAACTATTTATAAAACTAAAAATGAGTTTCAACAAAAATAAGTACGGCTCATTTTACTCCTTATCCCCTTCTATCTTAGATCTGAATTTCCTTCTTCTCTAATTCATTTGGTTGCAAAAATGTTTATACATCTCATCTCATCTTGCTTTTCCATGCAAGATGCCTCTCGGATGCCTTAACCCTTGCTCTCGTGCCTTCTTAGTGAGTTGTATAGCTGAGTGTTTTCTTTTATACTCCTACTCCTTGCTTCTTGTTAAAATAACCTTCCTTCTATTGTCATCTATTCGGAAGAATTTATCCCAGCCATGTTGCTAATTGAGAAGTTTCCATCCTTGCCATCTAACCTTATCCAAGACCAAAACTTTGCATTCCTTGGAGGACATCCTCATGTTGATCCTCTCTTTTGCTTTCAGCTCCACTTCTAGGTCGCTTAGTGGATCTTTCCTTTCACCTTTTAGTGAGGATAGCACCATCCTTTCCATTCCCAGGGCTGTACCCCAAGGTAGGGTATTGTCCTTGTTTTTCGTCGTTCCGAATGAGTCTCGCACCACTAAAGTGTGTGCTGTCCAGAAATTTCAGCAAGCCCATATGTGCTTCTCGGTATCACGAACTAAGTTCTTCTTTCTAAAAGTTGACTAGTGAGGGTAAATGTTTTCATATGAACATCATGGCTGCCCAATATTCTTGCATATTGTGTTGGGATGTCTCACTCGAAGGTGTTGACAATTTCATCTGTATGCAAGGATATTGCGTGCCATTCATATGAAACATGTTAATTCCTAGCTATTGCACAATTTGTAAACATGTATTCCTGTTGCACCTACACGTTTAGTTTCGTTGCACAAGTCACTTCTAACCCATCTTATTGCAATTCATGCCCTCGTGACTATATGTCAAGTATTCATTTCCATCTCAAAATTTCGTATAAGTGTAATGAAGAGGCCACAACTTAGCTAACAACTCCCAATTAAATACGAGCAAACCTTAAGCCCTAATCCATCCTAGATTAAATACGAGGAATCCCAAAATTTAGATGTTTGGGGCTGCATATCTCACAACCTTCATCGTAGTCCAAATCAGCAAAGATTGGTATCCAAATGTGCTAAATTGTTATGTCGCCCAACCATTTTCTCCACAAAACCTTAATCTCAACTGACACCTCGTAACCTTTTGTGAGTTGGTCTTCATCTTCAGGACAGTCGAATGTGCAACCCCTATTTCGTCCATTTCAGTACAAAGTGGACAATAAACTCAATCAATCAATCGTTTATGCTCTAGTTCGGTCTCTCCCTCCTCCCTTCTTGGCCGGATAGAAGGAAGTTCTAAACCCATCTTATAATATCTGGCCTTGCCTCAAGAATATAAATCTGCACATGGTAGGCTAACCGGAATTGATGCGCAAGCACTCGGTATCATGGAATGCTATCGTGCCCATGTCAGAACGTCAATAAGGAGCCTGATCACCTCCTCGTTGATGGTACTACATGCGGTACGGAATTATTCCTTGGTCCCGACGATTCCCATCTATCACTTGTACAACGCGGTACATCCAAACCCTTCCTATCTAATATACCTTGCCAGCCAGATTAAGCTGGATCTCAGACCAATCTTAAAGATGATCCGTTCTACCTTAACCATTTTTAAATTCTAAAATGCTGGATGAATCGGAATTGCCCCGGTACATGCCATACATACCTGTTCTGCGAATATTTCGGTATATATGAGTGTGTACTCGGTACCCCAGAATGTTTTCATGCTCACCTAGGACACCAATAGAGAGTCTGGCCAACTCCCCGTTGATGGCACTATGGGTAGTACGAGACTATTCTTCGGTCCCGACAATTCCTGGATTAATCCCTCCCTGGACAGTATCTCCAAACCATTTAATTCATACCACCTTGTTCCTTCTTATCCTGATGGAAGCATAGTTATCTAAGAATACCAACCACTCTGTCCTTAGGTAAAGGACATCTTAACCCCATCCTAAGATAATGAAGGTAATTACCATGATCGGTGACCAATCCCCACATTCGTCATTATCCTTCTTCCAATCTGAAGTAATCATTTCTTTTACGTCGGAATCATATTTCCACCCTCTCCTCTATTCCCCACTTGAGCTAAAATCATTTGCTCATACCAGTTCCTCTCACTCAAACCAACAATCTTGAATTCTGAGTTTGCAGGACTGTCGATCCTCGCAACATCTCTTAGTCACTCCTCCTCTTTCCACCTTCGTCTCTCCATTCAACCAAGTGTAGAACCTATTAAAGCTTGAACACCATAGAAGAAGCCATTTCTAAGGATGATGTCCTGATCTGATTTTTCTCTTTCCAGAACTAATGTAAAAGTCGATAAGTGATTCTGCTTTCTCACTATCGACAGCTTGGTATTCGTATCGCATCAAAGCCTTGCTACAACTTGAACACCTCTCCTTCTTTTCTTTACCGTAGGGATCTCGGGACGAGATTCTTTTAAGGGGGTAGGTCTTGTAGTGACCCTATTCTCAGATACAAGGTCAGTGTAAATTATCGTGAATAAAAATGATTTTTGTTTCCTCACATGCATGCATATAAATTGCGCACACAATGACTTAGGCTAAAGATCTTAACATGTGCCCTCGGGTAAATTTTGAAGTAGGACAAATAAGACCCGTATCACTAGAATCTTTCTCGATCGATTTTTCCTACACTTTAAATAACTCAGAGACGTAGTATTAACGACTGTTTTCTCAAAACTTCTACCCTTTGGATGAAGATTAAAACGAGTCAATAAGATGTTGGACAGCTCAAATTTTAGTAATTCAACCTAATGAAACTTGAGGGGGGGTACAATTAGGTCATATCGACATCTTATAAACCCTTGCATAACTTTACAATCAATTTTGGACTCCCTTTTTGGTTGAATCTCAGCTCCAAAAATAAACAAAATGAAGAAAGAAGAAACAGCTTGCCTCTTACCTGTGGGTCCCGCCGGCAGCTCTTGTCCTCCACGTAACAAACCCAGCAGGCTTTCTTTTCTCCTTCCCCTTTTCCTTTCTCCACCCGGTTGCAGCTCCTTCCCTCCACATGGCAGTCAATTCTCTGCTGCAGCCTCTCTCTCTCTTTTCCTTCTCTGCGCAGCATGGCAGCGGGCAGAGCCCTCTTTTTCTTCCCCAGCAGTCTCCCGCCTCTTTTTCTTCACCCGCATGGCAGCTCCCTCCCTCCATCTGTCGTACAGGCTGACCCCAGCAGAGCCCTTCTCCTCTCCACGAAGCAACCCCAGCAGCTGCAGGTCTTCATCTTCTCCTTCCCCCTCCCCCCCGCATGCCTCTTCACTCCCCTGCCGAGCTCCCCAAGAAGCCCCAGATCCACCTCCATCTCCACCTCCGGCCATCCTCCTCCACGCTCGGACCCAGGCCGCCGCCGTTTCCCCTTGCCCCGCTGCTCCACCTCCGCTCCTCCCTTGCTCGGTGGCCCGCTCACCGCCGTCTCCCCTAGCGCCGGCCATGGCGGCCGGTGAGCCACCCCAGCTTGCCCCTCGTTCCCCTCTAGTGCCGTCCTGGCCGGCAAGTCCCCTTCCTCCGCCGCCGCTCCTCCCTGGTGAAGCCGTCGCCGCCGCCGACTGCCTCGCCGGAGCGGGCCTCTTTCCGCTTCCCGACCGCGCCGGAGCCCCTGCCGCCTTTGCTCTCTCCTCGCCGCCTCTTCCTGCCTCTGCTCAGGCCGCCGCCGGCCGCCTTCGGAGGCCACAGCACCAAGCCCCCGAGCAGCGCCGTCGACCGCTCGCTCCCGAGTGTCCTCCGCCGTGCGCCTCACCCCTTCCCCGAGCTCGCCGGCGCCTTCCTCGAGTCCGGCGCGCCAGGCTCCTGCCTCCCCTTGCTCCCCAACACCGGACCTCACCTCCACGTCCCGCCGCCATCCGCTGTAGCCCCGGGCTCAAGCCGGTGCTCCGCTCCGCCCCTCCGTAGCTCGGGAAGACCAGAGGAAGCAGCGCCGCCGACCTCCTCCCGTTGCCGAGAAAGCACCACCGGGACTCATCTCCGATCCGGCGACCGAGACCCCAAGCCCCTCAGCTTCCTGCTGTCCGCGTCTCCTCCGTCGTCCACATCAGCCCCGAGCTCCTTCCCAAAGCCAAGCTGCTCACTTGATCCTCCGACGCCGGTGGTGAGCATCCGCTCGGCCACCTTTCCTTTTTCGGAAATACTAACTGTGATGTCTACCGGCCCATGCAGTTAACTGCTAAGCATTAATGGCACTAGTTAAACTTGCATACTCTAATAACTGTTAGTTGTTAGTTAATCATGGTTGAACTGGGAATAGACCTGTGGATTCGGTTAAACACCTACTCAAAACTTCAGTTAACGAGTTGTTTAATAGACCCACAATTTCCTCTACTCCGATGTTTTAAAATGTTAAGTTCAGATCTTAACTACCTTGGCCCGTCTACCACAATTGCGAATCGATCGAATGAGCCCTAATCCTAATTATAGATTTAAAGCCTTTCTCCTTAGCTGCATATCGTATCCCATGCATGCATCCATATTCTAGGTTCATCCATGATTAAAGTTACAACGCAACTAAAACTACACCAAAAATCAGGAATGAATACTAACCTGCTTTTGTGCTTGCATGCTTTATCTTAGATCCACCGTAGTTGCATCCATGGCAATTGCATCCGTGCATGTTCGTCATTTTCAAATTAGCTTCTTAGGCTTGTTTTTCCCTTTTTAGAGGTCGCTTGCTTCTTACCGGTGTTTCGAGTATTTCGGAGTTCTCCCGCATGCTTCCACGTACTTCCCCAAGCAACGAGGCAAGCTCCATTGCTTGTTGATTAATCATTACATTGTGTGTTAATCTTGTTTGGCATACTTAATTGCATTGACTTGGTACTTGCATGAATCCTTACTTAATCTGTGCTTGATGTCGTACTAGTATGTGTGGAAGTCTAGTGTCATGCAGCAACTATGGCTGAGAATAAACTTGGTTGCCCTAATCAACTTGAACTTGTTAAGGTGAGATGTGAGAGCCGAAGGGAAAGTGTCCGATGGATAAAGTTGGTATCATTTGGACCCAGATTGTTGCGACGGGAGGAAGAAGTTGTCGCGATACCAACCCTGACGTAACTCCATCGTGATTACTCCCCTTGTCACGCGTGGACATTAGCGGCATCGAGGCTGGGGTGTAGTTGAGGTAAGACTGAGACGCTTGGAGCCTTGCAACCTCCAAGGGTTAGGGCACTCTTTGCACTTAGGGTGATTGGTGCCGGTAATGGTCTGAGAGATAAAATGAATGTGTGGTCGTGATGGTTCATTGTCAATTTGAGATATGTTCTGCCCCAAATAGTTGGGAGATGGATGGCAAGTGAGAGCCACCGTAATTATATTTTGAGTTACACATGTTACTAGTGAGTACCATCACGTTCCTCCATTAAGTTGTATGAGATCTGGTTTGGCAGTGGTCTGTGTTGATGTTTGGTTCCCCTGTCAGTAAATTATTGATATGATTAAGCCTTGCTAACTAGAATTGCACCATGTTTACTTTTGGTTATACTAGTATGTGTAGGAAATCTAATCAAGCACAATCTGAAATTAAAAATGAGGTAGCTCATGTTCATTTTATCCCTTGTATGTAACTTGAACTTGATAAGTTGAACAGGGTTAATACCATGTTTTAATTATGTTGGGGAAGGGGTCCCCGCGCTATTCGGTTTCGACGCTTTTCATACTTAGAGGAGACCAGTGCAACAACAACCTCGTCGTGACGCCAAGACCGCGCGACACCGACTCCGCGACAACACCAACCTCGTCGCAATGCCAACCCTGTGCCAACGTCCAGCTCGCGCGAACACCAAGTTTGTGCGAACGCCAAGATCGTGCCGATGCGAAGTTCGAGTGAACGCCAGGATCGCGTCGACGCCAAGTCCATAGCGACGGGAAGACCGTCGCTACAAGGGGGATGCATGACGAGCAGGGCCCGCGGGATATTCTCGGAATATTCCTGGGGGGAAAAGACCGGCTCGCCCTCAAGGGCACTAGTGTAGTTAGGGGCAAGATTGTAAATAGCCCAAGGGCATTTTTGTAATCTCCTCTGCCCCTCCATTTCCCCTATAAATAGGGGGGCACCCCTCCTATTCCGAGGATCCGAGAAATTCTGAATACACGTTTGCTTGTTCCGCCTCTCCTCCGGTTTGCAACATCGCAGCGGGTTCGAGTGTCCTCACGCCGTGCGACCCGCGTGCGCGACTGCGGTGTCTCCACGACGTAGTTTCCCGGGCAACCCTCGTAGGTCCGCGTAGCCGTGCGGGGGTGCCACAAGTTCACTGTCTAGCCTCGTTGCTACGACAGTTGGCGCCGTCTGTGGGAAGCTAACAAGAAGTTGTGTGACGAAGACCGCAGCCACCACCGGGAGCGCGAAGACGCCACCGTCAACCCGTAGGACGATCAAACCATGCCGCCCAAGAAGCGAGGAGGAACGAAGCGGAAGGCCGTCGCCACCGCAAGGGCGAGCGCGAGAGCAACGACCCGAAGGACGGCGCGCACCGAGGTGCGCGCAGCGGACACTGCACCCAACCCTTCCACCGACGCATAGGTAGTCGGCTTAGAAGCCTCCGCCCAGGTTGCCAACAGCGAGGCGGAAATCGAAGCCCTAAGGCAGCAAGCTGCGGAAGCAAACCGGAAGGCGGAGGAGCTGCAGGCTGGGCTGGAAGCGCTCAAAGCCGATGGCCTGCGCATGGAGGGGCTCTTAAGCGAAGCCACCGAAGCACGCGCACGACAGGCAGCGGCGGTGGACACGGTGAGCCCGGCCCTCGGCACTGCGACGGCACAGGCTGACGCCCTACGCAACCAGCAAGCACTAGGACGCGCGGCGGCAATGGAGCAAGTCCAAGCAAACCCACAGGTCGCCGAAGAACAGCGACGCCGACTACAGGAGACAGTTGCGCACGCGAGACCTGCGACCCGACCGGGAACCTCGGAAGCGGAAGCGCTGCGAGCGGAAATTCGGCAAAGACGCGAAGCGGCCCTCGCCACCCTGCGCGAGACGGACACCATCCTAGATGTCGACGAAGACGCCCGCGAATACGTCGCCGCACCAACTACGCACGCTGCGAGGCACGAAGTCATCAACATCGCTGACGACCGAAGTCCCCTCAGCCCCGGGCTCGAAGCAAAGCCGTGGCCACACAAGTTCCGTCTCGCGGACCTCCCGAGCTACGCAGGCGACGCCGACCCGGCCGAGTTCACCCGCGTGTATGAGGCCGCCGTATCTGCGGCGGGAGGGAATGAAGCCACCATGGCGAAGAGCCTCCTCCTCAAGCTCTCTGGGATAGCGCGGTCGTGGTACCTCATGCTCTCCGCCGGCTCGGTATACTCCTGGGAGCAGCTCCGCCAGCTGTTGCACTCGCGCTTCCAGGGAAACAAGACCAAGGCCGTGACAGCTGCGAATCTTTATGCGCTAGTCCAAGGACCACGGGAAACCATCCAAGCATTTCACAAGCGCTTCGCCAACGTGCAATGTCAGATACGCAGCATCACCGACGAAAGCGTGTGCTCCACCGCGCGAAGGTCCCTCTGGAACCCGGCCCTGTGCGCCAAACTGGACCGGAGCCTGCCGACCACCATCCAAAAATTGTACGACACCATGGAGAGATACACTCTTCAAGAAGAAGGAGAGCTCCAACTGCGAAGCAAGGTGCTGGCGGCCACCAGGCAGCCCAAGGCAACTCATGATGATCCTCAGCCACGCCATCATGGCGTGCACCAAGTGGACAAATACGACGAGCGGTCCCCCGCCCATCCCAGGCATGACGACGACCGTGACCAAGCGCGTGGTCGTGAGCGCCCCGAGGACCGTGACCCCGTGCGTCGGGGCCTCACGGAGACGAGCGAAACCACAATCGTTGTGGAGGACGTGGCAACCATGGCCGACAGAGCCATCAATATGCGACCGGGAACAGCAACCAGGCGAGGAAGTTTTGCGAGCTACACCGGTCATACAACCACTCCACCGCCGAGTACGATGTGATCCGAAGGACGCGTGAGCAGCTTCGCCCAGGACCGACGGACGATGCTCGACCCCCAGCACGGGCTCCCGCTCCAAGGGAGCCACGCCTTCAGTTGCCACCGCCACCGCCCCTTCTCCAGGGCGCGGCACCGATACAAGTGGTCAACCCGCACCGTGTTATCCACGCCATCATAGGAGGCAACGCGCATACCTTCCCGTCCAAGCGCCAAAGACGCGCGTATGCCCGACAGATAAGCCACATCGCCTCTTTTCCGCCCACTGAGCTCCCTGCTTGGGCATCCACACCCGTGACCTTCGGGCCCGAAGATGCCGTGGGGGTCACCCTCCCTCATCATGACGCGCTCGTCATAACTGCGATGATCTCGGATACGGAGGTGCATCGCATCTTCGTCGACGGGGGAGCTCCGCGGACATCATATTCTCGTCAACCTTCAAAGAGATGGGCATACCGTCATCACTCCTCCGAGCCCCAGGCATCCCTTTGCTGGGCTTTGGAGGCGAGCCAATCGCCGCCATGGGACGCATCGAGCTCCCCGTCACGTTCGGCTCGGGTAATTGCTCCCGCACCGAGAACATCACATTCGACGTCGTCGACCTGCCGTACCAGTACAACATCATCACGGGGCGGGTGTCGCTCAACAAGTTCGGCGCTATACCCCACCACGCATACCTGTGCATGAAGGTTCCAGCACCGCAAGGCGTCATCACGGTGCGTGGGGATCAAAACTTGTCCCGAAGGATCGACGAACGAGCGCAAGCTGTCAACTGCTACGTCCACAACGTGCAGTTAGAAGGAGGCCCGGCGGGGCTAGGGACTCACCCCTTGCCGGGCGCGGGGCGATGGACCCCGAAGCCGAAGCCAGACGGGGAGACGCGTGCCATTCCCCTACGCGACGATGCTCCGGGTAAGACCGCGCTCCTTGGGGCGGATCTTGCTCTGGAGGTGTTTGAGGAGGTCCTCAAGGTCCTCCGGGACAACGCCGACATCTTTGCTTGGGAACAGGAGGATCTTCCAGGTGTTCCACAGGAGATCATCGAGCACAATCTGTACGTCCACCCGGACGCCCGCCCCGTGAAGCAGAGGATGAGGAAGATGTGAGTCGAGCGCTAGCAGGTGGCCCGCGAACAGGTCAATGAGCTTCTGAAAGCCGGAGTCATTCGAGAAGTCCTGCACCCTGAGTGGCTCGCCAACCCTGTGCTTGTGATGAAAGCCAACGGCAAGTGGCGCATGTGTGTCGACTACACCAGCCTCAACAAGGCATGTCCGAAGGACGAGTTCCCGCTCCCGCGCATCGACCAACTCGTCGACACCACGTCCGGCTGTGAGCTCATGAGCTTCTTGGACGCATTCTTAGGGTACCACCAAGTCTGGATGGCCAAGGATGACGAGGAAAAAACGAGCTTCATCACACCATCTGGGACTTTCTGCTACGTACGCATGGCGTTCGGCTTAAAAAACGCCGGAGCATCCTTTGCCCGCTTAGTGCAGAAGGCGCTCCACGCCCAAGTGGGACGTAACGTCGAGGCCTACGTGGATGACGTGGTCGTCAAGAGCATCATCGCACGCTCTCACGCGCAGGACTTGGAAGAAACGTTCAGCAATCTCCGCGCGGCTGGGATGAAGCTCAACCCCGAGAAGTGTGTGTTCGGGGTGCAGACAGGTAAACTGCTGGGTTTCCTCGTGTCCAAAAGAGGGATTGAGGCTAACCCAACCAAGATCAAGGCCGTGCTGGACATGCCTCCCCTCCAAAACATAAAGGAGGTGCAAAAGCTCACTGGGCGCCTTGCCGCGCTAGGAAGATTTGTGTCCAGGTCCGCCGAAAAGGGACTTCCGTTCTTCAGGGCCCTTAGGGGCTCGTCCAGTTTCGAGTGGGGTCCTGACAGCCAGCAAGCATTTGATGAACTCAAGGCATACCTGACTTCACCTCCTCTGCTACAAAGCCCAACCCCGGGAGAGACCCTACTCCTGTACTTGGCCGCGACACCGGGAGCCGTGAGCACGGTGCTAGTTAAGGAAAGAGACCGTATACAGCACCCGGTCTATTATGTGTCCGAGTCGCTTCAAGGCGCAAGGGTTCGCTAGACCGAGCTAGAGAAGCTTGCTTATGCTCTCCTCATGGCATCAAGGAAGCTTCGGCATTACTTCTAGGCACACCCCATCCAAGTACCATCCTCATACCCTATTGGCGAGATGCTCTGCAACAAGGAGGCCTCAGGACGCATCGGGAAGTGGGCGACAGAGCTCGCGCAATTCACCGTCGAGTTCCTCCCTCGCACGGCGATCAAGTCACAGGCCCTCGCAGACTTCGTAGCAGAATGGGTCACTTCCGAGCACCCGACACTCCCGGGACACGCCGAGCCAGTGTGGACCGTCTGCGTGGACGGCTCATGGTGCGCCGAGGGCACCGGCGCAGGGCCAGTCCTCGAATCGCCGGACGGAGCACGCACTTCGTTCGCCGCCCGACTGGAGTTCAAGGCCACCAACAACATCGCCGAGTACGAAGCCCTACTACTCGGCTTACGCAAAGCGCGGGCCGCGGGAGCCCGACGGGTGTTAGTCAAGAGCGACTCCCAGCTCATCGCGGGACACGTTGACAAGAGCTATCAAGCAAAAGAACCAGAAATGATCAAGTACTTGGCCATGGCGCGGGCGATGGAGAAGCACTTCTCGGGCTTCACTGTTCATCCCATCCCACGGGGCGAGAACACGGAGGCAGACACGCTGGCCCGAGCGGCAAGTACTTCCGTGGGCATGCCGCCTAGTGCCTTCTACGAAGTTCTCACAACCCCTATGACGAAAGGGCTGCCGGAGGTGAACATCATAATCCCGCAGGACTGGCGAACGCCCATGGTATGGTACCTCGTCGATGAGACCGAGCCCGAAGATCACGTCGAGGCCCGCCGGCTCAAGGCACGGGCAAGGGGCTTCGTCATCCACCAAGGCTCCCTGTACAAGCGCGGCGTGTGCGCGCCATACCTCAAATGTATCTCGAAGGAGGAAGGATCCGAGCTGGTTCGGGACATACATGAGGGGCTGTGCGGATCCCACCTCGCTCCATGCGCCTTGGTCTCCAAGGCTTTCCGTCAAGGTTTCTATTGGCCAACGGCACTACACAATGCGCAAGACTTGGTGAAACTATGCTCGGCGTGCCAATGGATGGGACGAGGCACGAACCTTCCGGCGCACAACTTGCAGCCCATCCCACCTTCATGACCACTGTCGACTTGGTTGGCCCGTTCAGGACCACGAGCCATGGCGCTAAGTTTGTAATTGTGGCAGTCGATTATTTCTCCAAGTGGGTAGAGGCGGAATCGCTCATCAAGATCACCTCCACCTCTGTGCAGAAGTTCATATGGAAGAATCTGATATGTCGCTTCGGCGTCCCGCGCGAAATCACAGTCGACAATGGTACCCAATTCGACGCCGAGCCATTCCGAAAGTTCTGTATTTCGCTTGACGTCAACCTCTGCTTCGCCTCCGTGGCCAACCCTCGAGCGAACGGTGCTGTCGAGCGCGCTAACGGCGTCCTCCTCCACGGCTTGCGCACGCGTCTCTTCGACCTCCCCAAAGGGCGCTGGGCGGACGAGCTCCCCAGCGTGCTGTGGTCAACTCGCACAGCTGCCAGCAGGGCCACTGGCTTCACCCCGTTCAAGCTGCTCTTCGGCGACGAGGCCGTCACTCCCGAAGAAATCAAACTAGGCTCCTCTCGCACCGAAATGCTGCCTGAAGACGAGACCCGCAAAGCCTCCCTCGACTGCCTTGATGCGCTGAGACAAGACGCCACACTCAACATCGAACGTTATCAAGCATCCATGGCGAAGGCGTACAACAAAGCCGTTCGTCCGCGTCCCCTCCAGGTGGGCGACCTCATCTTGAAGAAGAAGGCAAACCCCGAAGCCAGCGGAAAGCTGAGCTCCAAGTGGGAAGGGCCATACGAGATCGTTAGCCAGTCACGCCCAACATCGTTTCGATTGATGACACTCAAGGGTGAAGAGCTGAAGCACAGTTGGAACACAATCAACTTGAAGAAATATTACGTATGAAGCCGCCAGGGACTCGGGAAGACCTCACCCCTTTTGTAGGCCAACCGTGGCAGAGACCACTGCGTCGGTCCAAGTATTTACTTACGCTCTTTAAATTCTTCCAAAGTGCCGCTGCGTCGGTCCATGCATTTGCTTACCCTCTTTAAATTCTTCCAAAGTGCCGCTGCGCCGGCCATCGCTAGATTTCCCGAGGAGTGTCATCTTGTCACGACCTTTTCGTATCCTTGTAACAAATGCTAAAGTCATCTCGTGACATATGTATATACGTATGAAATCGCCACAACAGGTGTGAATGCCAAAGTCTACTCGCCTACATCGCGTGCCTGTCCAAACAAAAATCTCCTCGCGTTGGCCAGGAGGAACCACCTCCCCCACGCGGGCCGAGCACCTAAATCTCCTCGTGTGCGCTGGGAAGCCCTATCTCCCCCGCATGAGTCGAGTCAAAAGCCTCCTCGCGTTGGCCGGGAGGAACCACCTCCCCCACGTGGGCCGAGCACCTAAACCTCCCCGTGTGTGCTGGGAAGTCCTATTTCCCCCGCACGAGTCGAGCCAGAAGCCTCCTCGCGTTGGCCGGGAGGAACCACCTCCCCCACGCGTGCCGAGCACCTAGATCTCCTCGTGTGCGCTGGGAAGCCCTATCTCCCCCGCATGAGTCGAGTCAAAAGCCTCCTCGCGTTGGCCGGGAGGAACCACCTTCCCCGCGTGGGCCGAGCGCCTGAACATCCTCGTGTGTGCTGGGAGGCCCCGCCTCCCCCGCACAAGTCAAGTCAAGCCTCAGGATGGCTAGAAGAAACGTCCCCCGCGTAAATCGAGTATTGTCACTCTCCGACACGGACCCACCACCGCATAAGCAAACAAAACTCACATTAGTACACCGACCCGGCGCGCACGCTGTCGCGGGCAGAGCGCCAAGTATTTATTGGGGCAAGAGCTAGGATTCAACACGTAACTATTCAATACAAGAAGAGAACATGAGGTCGTAAGGCAACTGCTTGCGTCCCCGCCAAGCCGAGGGACCCAAAGTTTTTTTTATTGGGAGGCAAGGTACCAAGTACTGTGCGCAATATCGTAAGGGGCTACACGCTGCTACACTCATCAAAGCACTCATGGACGCAAGGGGCCAAATACCGTACACGACACTGCGTGGGGCTGCATCCACCAAGGTGCACTCACCTCCACCAGCAACTAGCAGCGATGCCGCATGAAGCCTGAAACGAACGCCATTAAGTCGGCGGCACCCCTCAACGTGCGCATATCAACAAGGGGCTCGGGTTGCGAAGCCACCTCACTCCCCACCAGGTGCAAACCCTGCAAGTACCACAACTAAGAAACCTTGAACTCACAAGTCAAAGTGAAGAAGACATCGATTTCCCAAAAGCCTTTATAAATCTATCACTAGGGCTACATACAAATCAGGTACCAAAAGCACGACCACGTCGGCACAACCAAAAAGAGGAGCTTCATCACACTAAGCGAAGCTAGAAAGTCGACATAGAAGTAAATGGACGAAAGAAACCCGATGCTCCCAGCCAAAAGCTACAAAAAAAAGGGGGGAGAAGCTAAAGAGACCTCGCACCTCAGAGAGAAGACCGGAACCGACGCCCGCGCTCTCAGGAACCGAGGCCACCGCCCCCACCTCGGCAACACGACGAGCATCCGCCACGGCGCTGAGGTACGCCTTGCCATACACTGCCCACACGGTAAGGAAGGCACCCGAATCCGCCTTGACCTCCCTGAGGAAGCCCCGAAGGTCGCGATACCGAGGAGCCTTGCCCTGAAGCGGCACAAGCATGCCCGGCGAACCAACCCCAACATGCCGAACGCACGAGAGCACGAGATCGGTGGTAGCCAACGCGCAGTCCTCGTTGCGCCAGCTCTCGCCACGTCGCACGGCGTCACAAGCTGACGTCGCCCACTGCAGCAGGCCGGCCGTCTCCCCCTCTCCCTCGCCCGAGAAGGGGTCGACCCCAGCCTTGGAGGCCTCGCACAGGTCACGCAGTGCCGCGCACATGGTTGATGCCTGAGCAGAAACCTCACAGCGATGGGCCCGCTCCGCCTCCAACGAAATCTGGAGGAAGTCCGCACGCCTCACGGTAGCGGCCAAGCATGTGTTGAGCTCTGTGTTCTCCCGACGCAACCCGTCCAGAAGTGCCTCCGCCTCAGCCTTCGCCTTCTCGGCGTCACGCAGCACAGTCACAACCCGCCCCTGAGCGGCCCACGCACGCGACATGTGCTCCACCGCGAACAAACCCTACATCACAAAGAACAACCCGAGTCAGATAAATAAACCCACACAAGCGAGTGACCGAAGAACCAAAGCTTATCTTACCTTCAAAAGGGAGGATCGTGCCGTGTCGCACGCCTGACCCACGGTCAATCCCTGGAACGCGGTCTCCAGATCGGCAACAGCAATCCGCTCGGCCGCCTGCTGGTAGAACTCCGCCTCCACTGCGGTGTCGGTGAAGTGCGAGGGAGTGAGGCGCCCCGCCAAGCGGAGCGTGCTCGCCACCTTTGGTAGAGCGCTGTCTCTAGTAGCTGCCAGGAGTGTCACAGGAGACTGCACCGAGTGCGAGACGGAGTTGGGGGCTGGCGACGCCCCCGCTAGCGCCGGCTCCTCGTCACTCCCCGGCGCCTCGGCTGGGACAGCCACGATGTCGACGACCCGGGGCGAGAGGACGATCAGGTCGTCGTCAGAATCCAGGTGGAGCACCCCCGGGGGAGGCGTCGGGACCCGCGTGTCGCGGCCCCTCAGCGCCGCCTCAAGCTCGCTAGCAAAGACGCCCACCCCTACGTCGGGCGCGGTCTGCGTCTCCTCCGTGTCACCCGCGTCACCATCATCGTCGTCGTCCAGCGCGGACTCACCGTCCCACCCAGTGCCACCAGGAGGGATGGCACCGAAGAGGCCCTTCCCAATCTCGGGCCCCAAGTGAGGAAGAACAAGGATGGCGGCATCCTCGGGAGCAGCTTCACCTCGCACGATGCCGCCAGGAGCCGCGCCGCCTCGAACTCGCACAGTCGGTGAAGTGGCGGACGAGCCGGACTTGTCCACACGGGAGCCAGACGCTCGCTTCGAGGAAGGGGCCTCCCCCGCGTCGCTGGGCCGGGGATGCTTGGAACTCCCCACACGCATCTCCTCACTAGTCAGGGGCTTAGGACGCACAGGCACCTCCAGCTTGTAGTATGTGCACCCCCTGTTCTCCTGACCTTCAGGGAGTGATTGGAGCAGCATCCACTCCCTCACAATGAGTCGCCCCACGAGCTCCGATGCCGCGTCCTCGGCGTGACGAAGCCCGACACCTGTCGCAAGGCGAACGAGGATGAGTAGCCAACAACAATAAAATATACGGAGGGGTAGGGGAGTTGAGTATCAGAAATGAGGTGAGGAAGATATACCCTCTCGGAGAGGACAACGCTGAAAAGCACATCCGCTCGCCCCCACCCTCGAAGGACAAGGAACGAGCTCCAAGTCCCAATCTGTTGAGAGTGGGTCGATCCCCAGCAGGCAGAACTCCTTGACAAGGTCGCGCATCCCAAACCGACGTGACATACGCCCGAGCACCTTGATCCGGGTTGTCTCCGTGCTGGACAGGTCAGCGGGCACCGCACCGCTCACCTGAAAGGAGTCTGAGAGAGGGGCGAATCTCTTCTCGTTGTCGTGGAAGAAGAACCACGCCTTCTCCCAATCGCCCCATTGGCCCTTGGACGCCTGGGCCGGGTAGTCAACGGAAGGGCCCTTCCGCAGCGCGCGCTTCCTGAAGCTCACCGCGCCGATGCGAGAGAGAAAGTCACCGCTCTTCATCTCAAGGAGAGTGGTGGAGACCACAGGCTCGTAGAACCAAGCGAAGAGTCGCGGGGTGGCCTTCATCTGCATGGTCCTCAACGCCCACTTGAAGACCGCTAGCTTCACGAACACCGACGGGTGAAGGTCGTAAACCCTGACTTGGTAGTGCTCCAGGAAGTCGTGGAAGAACTCGCATGTCGGCAGGCAGAGCCCAGCATTGAACTGCGCGGCGAAGACGACGACACCGCTGCCCTCACCGCTGGCGCGCCTCACGTTCGCTGGGGGGACCACACCGGGGCACTTCTTCTCCTGAGTAGCGGCGGGAAGCTTGCTGGCTCGCACCAAAACGTCGATCAGCTCTTGATCAGCAGTGGAGCGCCCGACCCACGAAGTGTACTTCATCCCCTCAACGGACTTGTCCTTAGCCATCGCTCGCTACACGCACGAGTAAAAATGAGAAGACAGCGCTACCGCACCGACAGCAACTCACGAAGACACGGTGCCAAGTGCGTAGTGAAGCAGAAGACGAGGGTGCACGCATGACAAAATCGTCGACCAACGAGTACCTCGTCACGCCGCGGTGGGAGCCCGGCGTCTGCCGCAGTGGCTGGGTATCTGGAGCTACGTGCCACGCTAGGCACGGGAGTCTGGTGTCGAGCCCTCGAGAGTGCCCGCCCAACCACCTCGCGGTCTTGTCGCCGCCTTGCATCACGGTGGACCTGAACGCGCCTGGCCGCTCCACGGGCTTGACGAGAAAGGCCGCCCCCGTCACGTCTGCTCCTCTGCTGCTCCCTCGGTGGGGACCTCGAAGACTGCCCACGTCGAGCGGGACTATGGCCGACTCTGTGAGCACCGTCGCCGTCCTCGCGTCGTGTCACGCCGCTCCTTGCGCCCCGAATAGGAAGCCTCGCCAGCGCGCCCTCCACGTTGCCCCGGAATGTCACGGGGGTCTTGAGTGAGCGGGACCACGGTCGATGCAACGCAGTCGCTGCGATGGGTCCCGTCACT
Organism: Stipa capillata; assembly: GCA_019208055.1. NCBI lineage: Eukaryota > Viridiplantae > Streptophyta > Magnoliopsida > Poales > Poaceae > Stipa > Stipa capillata. Next base: position 79,462 of record JAGXJF010000513.1, on the reverse strand, counting down.
ATCTCCTCGCCAGCGCGCGCTCCACGTCACCCCGGAATGTCACGGGGGTCTTGAGCAAACGGGACCACGATCGATGCGATGCGGTCGCTGCGATGGGTCCCGCCGCTACCTTCTCACCGAGCGATCCCAACGGTCGTGAACTGGGCAGGCGTAGAAGCTGCCCAACCTGCGATATTCCTGTGTGAACAATAAAACAAGCGCAGCAGTAAGAGTCATCCAGTGGAACGCCTCGCACCCGGCAACCAAGGCGTGTACGAGCACGATATCATCGTGGCATGTGCGTGTTATATCGTCAATCAAACCAAAAGGGGGGATAACAACAAGAGTACGGCATGTGTGAGCATGGTATTGACGATTCTCTGATATTCGAATCAACTCTTACAAACATGGTGGAAAACAGACAAAAGCGACAAGTGACTACGCGTGCAACGACGACGTAGTTTCCGAACTCATCTAACACATTGCAATAAAAAACATACAGTAGCAGTGCACGGTTCTACGCATGTGCTCGCCTCGCACCAAGACTACCATCAAAAGCAAACAAAAAATACGTGCCTTGACAACCCCACATCCACGCACTGTCCACGTACGACGCATAAAATGAAGGAACGCGGTAGCAGTTTAGTGTACAACGGCAATCCATCTCATACATAAGCATGCGAAAAGAAGAACTGTAACAGGCCATGTCTATGCAAGAAGCTACAATTCACCACACCGACACTTGAACATCTCATACGGCGACGAAGCGGTCGTGCCTGGATTTCACCCGAGCTTGCACCGGCGTCCAACCTGCATTCGACGAACACACGATCGCATCCCACGGCTTATCTACCAGAGGAGGACGAGGAGACGCATGAAAAAAAAGGACCCGATCGTCACCCTTGAAGCGAAGTCCGTCGGGGGCAGCACAGCAAGCATGGCAGCGAGACCAGGGGCGTTCGGGGCAACCGAGCCGGAGGCGTTCGGAGCAGCCGGGGCGACGAGCGTCCGGGGCCGCCGGCGGCAACCCGAGGCGAGCGGCGCGGCAGTCCGAACGGCGCGGGCGCCCGTGTGGGAGCGGCTGGCACTGGCTCCCGCCGAGAGGCAGCAGGCGGCGGGACCCGGCGACGGCGGCACCCAAGGCGGCTCGGCGGGCCCGGCTGGCGAGGGACCCGGCGATGGCGGCACCCAAGGCGGCGCGGCGGGTCCGGCTGGCGCGGGCCCGAGGGAGGCGACGGCGGCCCCTGGCGCCGGTCACCCGAGGTGAGCGGCCGAGAGGCCAGGAGGCGGCGCCGGCTGGAAGGCGGCGGTGACCCGGCTCAGGAGGCGACGGAGCGGCGATAGGCGGGCCGGGGTGGCGGCGCTAGGCGGTGGTGGCCCTGGCACGGCGAAGGAGCGGCGGCGCAGCGCCTAGCTCGGAGCAGCAAGAAGCGGCGGCGGCACTGGGGAGAAAGGAGAAAGGAGAGAGAGAGGAGGGCATAGCGGGTTGGGGGGTTGCTTTTATGGGGCCCCCCTCAACCCTAGCGGCAGCATGGGCCGAAGCCCAATCCGGCCCAGGGAGGAGGCGGTTGCACCGGCCGGTTGGAGCACAGGAAGGAAAGAAAGAAAAAGAAAAAGGAAGAAGAAAAGAAGGAAAAAAAAGGGGGGGAATAGAGAGAAGAGATAAAAAAATAAAAAAAAGAGAAATTCCTGGTTCTGTCACGGGTTGGACCCGAAGATTTTTACTAAGTCCCAGTTTTATCACAGGTTGGACCGAAAGATTTTCTCTAAGTCTTTGGTTTTACCGCGAGATCACTGGCGCTCATGTTCCGTGACCCCGGGAAGGTCACAGCAACTCAGAGCTCGTCGGTCCGGTCAGCGCGCCGACCCCGTCAGAATCGGTGCACCGGCCCGGACGGGCACTGGTTAACCGCCCGCACCGGCGAGGGACTACTGTTGGGGAAGGGGTCCCCGCGCTATCCGGTTTCGACGCTTTTCATACTTGGAGGAGACCAGCGCAACAACAACCTCGTCGCGACGCAAAGACCGCGCGACACCGGCTCCGCGACAACACCAACCTCGTCGCAATGCCAACCCTGTGCCAACATCCAGCTCGCGCGAACACCAAGTTCGTGCGAACGCCAAGAACGTGTCGATGCGAAGTTCGAGTGAACGCCAGGATCGCGTCGACGCCAAGTCCATAGCGACGGGAAGACCATCGCTACAAGGGGGATGCATGACGAGCAGGGCCCGCGGGATATTCTCGGAATATTCCTGGGGAAAAGACCGGCTCGCCCTCAAGGGCACTAGTGTACTTAGGGGCAAGATTGTAAATAGCCCAAGGGCATTTTTGTAATCTCCTCTGCCCCTCCATTTCCCCTATAAATAGAGGGGCACCCCTCCTATTCCGAGGATCCGACAAATTCTGAATACACGTTTGCTTGTTCCGCCTCTCCTCTGGTTTGCAACATCGCAGCGGGTTCGAGTGTCCTCGCGCCGTGCGACCCGCGTGCGCGACTGCGGTGTCTCCACGACGTAGTTTCCTGGGCAACCCTCGTAGGTCCGCGTAGCCGTGCGGGGGTGCCACAAGTTCACTGTCTAGCCTCGTTGCTACGACAAATTAATTGATGAGCAATATCTTGCGAGTACGGTGGTTGTACTCACCTAGGTTTATCCTAGGTAGGTTTGTGGAGCATCCCTGGAGTTGACATTTCGCTGCTTCGGTTTACCTCTTTCGGCTTCGACCTCCTTGGGAATCTTGTGGGCTGATTGAGATGGGTTCCTCACCATCTCGGGTGTTTTTAGTTTATGTTTCCGCTGCTGCCCTTGTGGCTAGTTGATGTTTATTGGTCTTTAGGTCGCTTTGTATGTAAGGTAAATATTGCCCCGAGTATGGGACGTGTTAAATATTATCTTGTAATCCTTCTCTTAGGGTTTGGTTGTGATATACAAGTTGTTAAATGTGGCTGCCCATGCACCGTGCGTGTATGAATTGAAGTGTATGGGTATGCCGTGAAGAGTTATGGTCAGTCTTCTATTCGCTAAGTGTGACAAGATATGGTTAAGTGACCCGCTGACTGAGATGCCGTGCCGGTCAGGCAGGGTGTGGGTGATGGTACCGGGCCTTCGGGTGACCCACCGACCTACGGGTCAGGTTAGGGTGAGGGTATCATCGCCGGGCTCATCCTACTTTGTCGTGGTTAGTGGATTTGAGAGTGACTTTAATTCTTCACAGGACTTCATGAATTATATGTGGCTTTTGGAAGTTTGATCGCTTCTGGCCGGCTTGACCAACGGCGAAGGCATACGGCTCTGGTGATCGTATGGTGCGTTGGTCAGGTGTCGGATCATGCCATCTCGGTGCACACGGCGCAGGTACCGTATCACTGAATGGGTGATTGTTCGGTCTTTGGCGATAATCCGTTCCTTTAGCCATATGTAATTCCGGGGCCCTGACAGGGACATCTATCACGTTTCCACCCGTGATCATCCCCCGGCTGGCCGCCCCGGTTACGACGAAGACCAAGACCCCCCCGCGAGGCTCAACGCCGTCGGGCTCGCGATGCGGACCCGAACCCCAGGCGTGGTGAGCATCGGGACCCCGCGGAAGGTCGCCCCCCGGTGAGCTTTGCCCCCCCCCCGGGGTCCGGAAGGAAGGCGTCCCGGTGCTGTCAACGGCCCGCAGGGCAATCCCCCACTGCGCAACCACCCGCGCGTCGGCGCCCGTGACATCTAGCCAGAGCGCTACTACCACGTCCACCGCGTCAACACTCGTTGGACTGCCGAGTGCGACCTGGTCACTCAGCTGCGGCATAACATGCCTGACAGGCGTGATCACCGCAACCAAGCACCGCGGGAAGCCACACCGCCTCTGCCTCCACCACCCCCGCGTCGACCGCCGGCCCAAAACGGCGGCGAGCCTCGTCGCGTCGTCCATGCCATCACCGGGGGAAGCGCGCATACCTTCCCGTCCAAGCGGCAAAGGAAAGCCTATGCGCAGCGCGTCTAGCACATCGCGTCATACCCGCCCACCGAGCTGCCACCTTGGGCGCTCATCCCGGTGTCCTGCGGGCCAGAAGACTCCGCTGGCGTGGTCCTTCCTCATCACGATGCTCTCGTCGTCTCGGTGATCATCTCTGACATCGAGATACGCCGCGTCTTCATCGACGGGGGAAGTTCAGCGGACATCCTCTTCGCCTCGACGCTGGAAGCCATGGGCATCCCGAGGGTAGTGTTACAATCCCCCGGAATTCCCCTCCTCGGCTTTGGCGGAGAGCCCATTGCCGCTCTCGGGAGGTTCGAGTTGTCGGTCACGTTCTGCAATGATCTATGCGAACGCACCGAGAACATACTCTTCGATGTGGTGGACATACCCTACCAGTACAACGCCATCCTTGCCCGTGTCACCCTCAACAAGTTCGGAGCAATCCCTCATCACGCATTCTTGTGCATGAAGATACCAACTCAAGCAGGCGTCATCACCGTTCACGGGGACCAAGGCCTATCAAGAAGAATAGAAGAAACCACCACGGCGGCAATCAAGTACGTTCACGACGTCGCCGAGGCACGCACACCAGGGGCTGCCCCGCGCGTCTCGTCTACCTCTCTGACAATCGCGCCGCATCAGGAGGTCATCACGGATGAGGGGCTGGGGGGCCCATGCCACCCATAATACCGGAGTTCGGGTGGTGGGTCCCTAAGCCAAAGCCCGACGGAGAAACCAAGGCAGTCCCCCTGTCCCCGGACACGCCAATGAAGACCGTGCTCCTTGGGGCGAACCTCCCCCCCCCCGCGGTTGAGGAGGCCCTGTTGAGTACCCTCCGTGCGAACAAAGACATCTTCACATGGGAGCACGAAGACCTGCCAGGCGTCCCCCGTAGCATCATCGAGCATCGCCTCATGGTGCGCCCCGACGCGCGCCCCGTAAAGCAACGTCTCCGCAAGATGTGTACGGATCGCCAAGCTGCAGCGCGGGAGCAGGTGGACAAGCTCCTCGCTGCCGGGGTGATACGTGAGGTCATGCATCCAGAATGGCTCGCCAACCCTGTCCTCGTCAAGAAGGCTAACGGCCAGTGGCGCATGTGTGTTGACTACACCAACCTTAACCGGGCATGTCCGAAGGACGACTTCCCATTACCACGCATCGACCAGCTGGTCGACGCCACGTCCGGCTGCGACCTCATGAGTTTCCTGGATGCTTACTCTGGTTATCACCAAGTGTGGATGGCTAGGGAGGACGAAGAAAAGACAAGCTTCATCACCCCATGTGGAACCTTCTGCTATGTACGCATGCAGTTTGGTCTCAAGAACGCGGGTGCGACATTCGCGAGACTTGTGCACAAGACGCTGTCAAGTCAGCTGGGAAGGAACGTCGAAGCATATGTTGACGATGTGGTGGTGAAGAGCGTCATGGCACAAGACCATGCGAATGACCTCGAAGAGACATTCTGCAACCTCCGCCGCTCTAGCATGAAGCTCAACCCCGAGAAATGTGTCTTCGGTGTACAAGCCGGGAAGCTCCTTGGCTTCCTTGTTTCCAAAAGAGGTATCGAAGCCAACCCCAAGAAGATAGATGCCATACTCCAAATGGAGCCCCCAACCACCGTGAAAGCAGTGCAGCGGCTGACGGGCCGTCTCGCTGCCCTTGGGCGGTTCGTCTCGCGCTCAGCGGAGAAGGGGCTCCCGTTCTTCAAAGCACTCCGCGCGTCCGACAAGTTTGAATGGACAACAGAGAGCCAGCATGCGTTCGACAGCCTGAAGGCATACCTATCCTCCCCACCACTATTGCAGAGCCCGCAGGCAGGCGATGTGCTGCTCCTTTACTTGGCAGCTACCCCAGTCGCGGTCAGCGCCGTCTTGGTGAAGGAAGCGGATCAACGCCAACACCCAGTTTACTATGTGTCTGAGTCCCTGCAAGGCGCCCGCACGCGCTATACGGAGTTGGAAAAGCTCGCGTATGAACTCCTCATGGCATCGCGCAAGCTGCGCCACTACTTCCTTGCTCATTCCATCTGCGTCCCTTCATCATACCCAATTGGAGAAATGCTGCGCAACAAGGAAGCGTCGGGCCCCGTCGGCAAATGGGCTACGGAGCTGGCTCCTTTCTCCATTGAGTTTTCCCCAAGGACAGCAATCAAGTCTCAAGTCCTAGCGGACTTCGTGGCGGAATGGACGCCACCCACCGCGCCCGCGTCATGCGCAGGAGGTGCACCCTTGTGGACGGTGTATGTGGATGGATCTTGGTGCGCGGATGGTGCTGGCGCAGGAGCAGTGCTCGAGTCCCCGGAGGGCGCCCATACTAAGTACTCTGCTCGCTTGGACTTCAAAGCCACGAACAATGTGGCTGAATATGAAGCACTGCTATTGGGACTGCGCAAGGCACGCGCGGCAGGCGCCCGTCGCATCATCGTCAAAAGTGACTCGCAGCTCATCGCGGGACACGTGGACAAGAGTTACCAAGCCAAAGACCCGGAGATGGTCAGGTACCTGGCACTCGCGCGAGCCATGGAGAAACACTTCCTCGGCATCACTGTGTGGAGCATCCCGCGCCTGGAGAACACCGAAGCTGATGCCTTAGCCCATGCTGCTAGTACCATGACGGATATGCCCACCGCCGCATTCTTCGAGGTCCTACAAGCTCCCACCACCAAAGACTTACCCGAGATACACATCATTGGAGAACAAGATTGGAGGACCCCTATCTTTAGTTATCTTCACGACGAAGTCGAGCCTGATGACCCCGTGGCGGCGCGTCAGCTCAAAGCGCGCGCCAGGGGCTTTGTCATACACAACGACATGCTGTACAAGCGCGGCGTCTGCGCCCCATTCCTCAAGTGCATCTCAAGGGAGGAAGGAGCAACATTGCTCGCTGACATACACCAGGGGCTCTGTGGCTCTCACCTCGCCGCTAGGTCTTTGGTTGGCAAAGCCTATTGGCAAGGATTCTACTGGCCGGCCGCGCTGCCCGACGCGGAGAGCCTCGTGAAGACGTGTCCTGCATGTCAGTGGACGGGCAAGGGAACCAACAGGCCTGCACACGAGTTGCATCCTATCCCCCGTCTTGGCCGCTTGCACGGTGGGGCGTCGACCTGGTCGGGCCATTCAAGACCGCGTGCCACGGCGCTAAGTTCGTCGTAGTCGCTGTCGACTACTTCTCTAAGTGGGTTGAGGCTGAACCCTTATCCAAGATAACCTCCGCCTCTGTCCAGAAGTTTGTATGGAAGACACTCGTCTGCAGGTTCGGGGTACCGTGTGAGCACACTGTGGACAATGGTACCTAGTTCGACGCCACTACCTTCAGGGCCTTCTGCACCGGCCTCGGCATCGCATTATGCTTTGCATCCGTGGCCAACCCGAAGGCAAACGGGGCCGTGGAAAGAGCTAATGGCATACTTCTTGCAGGTCTGCGCACGCGTTTGTTTGGTTTGCCTGGCGGGACGTGGGCAAACGAGCTACCCAGCGTGCTCTGGTCCACCCGCACAACGGCCAGCCGCGCCACCGGCTACACGCCATTCAAGCTGCTGTTCGGTGACGAAGCCGTCACCCCGGAGGAAATCAAGCTCGCCTCACTTCACATCTCCAGCGCAGCAGATAACGAAGTCCGCGAGGCCGCCGTGGAAGGAGTCGACGCCATTCGCGCGCAAGCCGCATTAAACATTGAACGATACCAGGCGTTCGTGGCAAGGGCGTACAACAAGACGGTGCATCACCGCCCGATCGAAGCAGGTGATTGGGTACTCAAGCGCAAGGCGAATCCCGAAGGTGATGGCAAGCTCAGTTCCAAATGGGAAGGCCCCTACGAAGTCGTCAGTTCCACGCGCCCGTCTTCCTTCCGCCTCCGCAGCCTCGACGGTGTCCTTCTGAAGCACAGTTGGAACGCCGACAACCTCCGCAAATATTATGTCTAAGTCACATGACGACTAGTTCTAAGTTCATTTATGTTATTCCCCTCTTTTTTGATGTGCCTGTACTTTTAACGCCCTCCCAAGGGCTATTGTAATCGTCGTGCTACTCTGTTATGCTAATGCGTAGCCCTAATGAATCACATGACGTCTACCTCTGCGTATTCATTGCAGCACTGCGCCGCGCCTTCGCTCCGGCATACCGCGAAGTAACATCCCGCGAGTCCGGCGGCCTCCAACGCCGCGTGCGCCCGCGTGGTAACATCCCGCCGCGGCGCGCGCATTCGCTCCGGCATACCGCGAAGTAACATCCCGCGAGCCCGGCAGCCTCCAACGCCGCGTGCGCCTGCGTGGTAACATCCCACCGCGGCGCGCGCATTCGCTCCGGCATACCGCGAAGTAACATCCCGTGAGTCCGGCAGCCTCCAACGCCGCGTCCGCCTGCGTGGTAACATCCCGCCGCGGCGCGCGCATTCGCTTCGGCATACCGCGAGGTAACATCACGCGAGCCCGGCAGCCTCCAACGCCGCGTCCGCCTGCCTGGTAACATCCCGCCGCGGCGCGCGCCATCGTTCCGGCATACCGTGACGTAACATCCCGCCGCGGCGCGCACCTTCGTTCCGGCATACCGCGACGTAACATCCCGCGAGCCCGGCAGTCTTCAACGCCGCGTCCGCCTGCGTGGTAACATCCCGCCGCGGCGCGCGCATTTGCTCCGGCATACCGCGACGCAACATCCCGCGAGCCCGGCAGTCTTCAACGCCGCGTCCGCCTGCGTGGTAACATCCCGCCGCGGCGCGCGCATTTGCTCCGGCATACCGTGACGCAACATCCCGCGAGCCCGGCAGTTTTCAACGCCCCGTCCGCCTGCGTGGTAACATCCCGCCGCGGCGCACGCATTTGCTCTGGCATACCGCGACGCAACATCCCGCGAGCCTGGCAGTCTTCAACGCCGCGTCCGCCTGCGTGGTAACGTCCCACCGCGGCGCGCGCCTTCGCTCCGGCCTACCGCGAAGTAACATCCCGTGAGCCCGGTTGCCGTTAACGCCATGCCCGCCTACGGACTAATGTCTCGCCGTCGTAAAACTTCGCAGCCGCATGGCAAGGGGCTCGCCAAAATAGCCGCATTCATCGCGTAACATCTCGTGACTTCATCGCATTACTTTAGATTATTGCAAGCCGAACAGCGACTAGTCAAATAGCTAGTCGCTAGGTTTTTTTCGTTGGGACGCACGCGCATCACTTTAGATTATTACAAGCCGAACAGCGACTAGTCAACTAGATAGTCGCTAGGTTTTTCTCGTTGGGACGCACGCGCGTTATTTCAGATTATTACAAGCCGAACAGCGACTAGTCAAATAGCTAGTCGCTAGGTTTTTTCGTTGGGAGCATAGTGTATCAGGCCGTTATACCTTGTTACAAGGGATATCTTCCCACTACACTATTACATACGTGATATAAAAGCTGGCGTAATGACATCTCAGGTGGCAGAGTCGCGCAAGCAGTCCGCGACCATTGCAAGGAGAGATAGTGCATCATTGGGGGAGGTTTCCCCCCGCCTCGGTACCCCCTTCGACGTGCAATGTTTGAAAGACATGTGCTCAGCAGGTCGAGTACCGAGGCGCCCAGCCGACGTCTTACGCCCCAAAGTAAGGTCCTGCAACCAATACAACAAGATGAAAATTGGAGCAAGTGCAGTGGCGACAACCACATATCAATATCCGACAACCACATATCAATATTCGAGTACGATAGCTAAAGCGTCCGATGTCACGTGGGGACATAAACCAGTTGGTGCATCGGCTAAATGACTTAAGTTCAGCAAGTTATGAAACCTACATGTCCCAAAAAGAAAGTGTACACCAAACGTGCTGACAAACCTAAGTACCCCAAAAAACAAGGCCCTACTCCCCAAAGGGTGAATGGCGTCACACCTCGCCTGCTCCATGGTCGTCACCTCCGGCAGCGTCATCATCTGAAGGAGCATCTGCGGCAAGGGCATAGTCCCAGAGAGCCTTCGTGTACTGCATCCCTGCCTTGCGACGCGCCCACACACGGCCCAAGAAGGCCCTCGCGTCGTCCTCGATCTCGTCACGTGTGGCGCTGATCTGCGCGTCGCTCGGGGGGACGTAGCACGCCGAAGACAGGGCACCCCGCACGTCCCGCCCTGCCAGGTGCAGGCACGAGAGCGCCATCTCCGTGGCCGCCTGTGCGCATGTCTGAGAAACGAAAGCAGTTAGTCGCAGCGAAGTAGGCAATGAGAGGCAGGCAGAGTTGGGCAGAAGGAGCCGACCTGTCCAAAGCGTGGGGCGACGTCGCGTATATCATCACACGCGCACGCAGCCCAATCCAGCCGACCGCGCGCCTCATCTCCTGCGGGGCCAGCGACGAAGGGCTCCGGACGCGTGCCCAACGTCGTCCCGAGTTCGTCGATCACCTGGCACGCGGACTGCGCAAAGTGGAGGATGTCCTGCGAGCGCGCGATGTGCTGAGCCTCGCGTTCCGTCAACTCAGCCACGCGGGTTTGCTCCGTCGACAGATTGGCCCGTAAGCCTCGCACGGTCTTCTCCGAGATAGCCAACTTCTTGATGAGCTCGGCAACGCTGTCCTCCGCATCCTTGGCCCTCTGCTCGGCCTCTCGGAGCCGCACCTCTCGCTCCTTCGCCTTCTCCTCGGCTTCGCGAAGCCGGAGCCCTCTCTCCTCCATCTGCTGCTGCAGGCTGGACATCTGCAGTGTAGCAAGTAGACCCTACGGAAGCAAAGGCGTGTCAATCCGTCAAGTGTGAAAAGGGAGGAAGGAGATCTAATGTTCAGGGCGACGTACCTTGAGTAGCGCGGAGCTGGATGCTTCGCATATCTGGCGTGGTGAAAGCTCAGCGAAGATGTCATTCATGTCCTCCACTCCGATGCGCGAGGTGATCTCTCGGAGGAAGCTAGCCTCGGCCTCCCCACCGGTAAAACTCGAGGCCGCGAGTCTACCGGCCGCGCGGAGGGGGAACACGGAAGAGCCACCCTCGCCGGGCTGCCCTGGGTCGGCTCGCGCGGCTGCTCGGGGCGCGGTGTCGGGAGCGCCGTGGGGCCTCGGCTGCGACGATCCGGGTGCGGCTCCGCTCCCCTGAGCTCCGGAGCCGCTTGGCTGAGTCCTGGGATCCGCGATGCGCATCCCGCAGAGTCCGGAGCCTGACGCCGCCTCCGCTGTAGGGTCGGTCCCGCCGGAGCCCCCGTGCGACGAGCCGGCCCTCCGGGCAAGGCCGAAGACGAAGTGCACCACGGAAGAGGGCGACGAAGCATCCGTCCCCGCCGAGAAAGTCCGCGGCTGAGTCAACATCGGCCCCTTACCCACCACCTGGGGGCGGGGAGCAACTGGCCGTGCCACCCTACCGTCGCCGCCAGCCGCCGACGTGCCTGCGCCAGTCGAGCCACCAAGATCGTCATCCGAACGACCCGCGCCCGGAGTGTGCCCCATCTCAGTCGGTCCCATCACCCGACGGCGAGTCGACCGAGAGCGACTCGGTCTCGGACAGGGCCTCGTCCTCCGACTCCGACTGACCCGGGTTCGGGTGCACCCGCTGCTGTGCCACGTCAGACGTACCCACGTGGGGACGCTTCCCCGACACCGTCCGGTCCGCCGAGGGCACGGGAGCCGGCTGAGGAGGGACTGGCCATCCGAAAGCCTCGAAAGACCGATTGCGCCACGCGCCGACGACGGTCCTCGTGATGGCAGCTGCCTCGATCCTGTTGAGCTTCCCGAGCAATTGGATGGCCGCCGCCTCAGCGTCCTCCGCTGTCATACCTGACCACACAGGAACAAAGGAGTCACGATTGAGAGTATCAAGCCTTGGGAACTCGAGATGTGCTGCACAACCCCGAGAGCGTACCTTCCGCCGGGCGGTAGTCGACGAACGCAAGGGGTCGATGCGGGACCCCTGTCGGCAACCGGGCTAGGCCCAACTCCCAGTGCGCCACGAGTGGAGCGATACCCAGCGCGCAGTACTCTTCCACCAGATCCCGCACGCATAGCTCCTTCGACATCCGCTCGAGGGTGGCTTTTCGAACTCCGTCGCCAGAGGTGAGGCGTGGGGCTGCGCAGCTGGGAGGAGTGAAGGCGCGCGCGTGCTTGTAGCCGAGGTCGCCAACTCGATAGAAGAACTAGGAGCGCTTCCAGTCGTCCCACTTGTCCCTAGTGGAGGACACGGGGAAGGTGCAGCTGCGCCCGCGCCGGAAGCGGAAGCTGACGGTCCCGAAGCACGAGTAGAGGCCGTCCTCGAGAGGGGAGGGGGACGTGACGGGCTCGAAGAAGTAGCTGAAGCATGTGGCGGTCCTCCTCAGCCTCATAGTCCGGAGCGCCCACTCATACGAGGCGAGCTTGACGATGGCGTTGGGGTGGAGGTCAGAGATCTCGAGGCCGTAGTAAGCCAGAACCTCGTTGAAGAAGCTGCTGGCAGGGAGACACAGCCACGCCACGAACTGGTCGGCGAACACAACGATCTCCCCCGCTTCAGGTCGAGCGACGTCCTTGTCCGGCGGCGGGATGCGCGCCCCATGCGGGCCCCCGTCAGGCGGGAGGCGGCCCAGCGTGATTAGGCCGTCCAGCATCTCCCTCGTGATCGCGGAGGTGCCGAGGAAGCGGGAGAGGTCGCTCTGGCGGTCCTTTTTCCGGTTGATCACGTCTCCGGCGGCAGCCATCTGAAAGGGGAAGATAGCAAGCTGCGTCGGTAAGATGAAATGCGATAACGACAGGAAGGTCAGGTCTTACCGGAGCCCGGGCGAGGGGAGAAGGGAGTCTCAAAGCCTCATCACGAAGCGCAGCGTCCTCCTGGATCTGCTCCAGGTACAGCCAGCCCCGCCGACGAATGGTGGAAGCATGGAGTCCTCGGTGGAGGGCGGTGAGTCAGCACGCTGCGAGGTGGAGAAGCGCGGTTGCCGAAGTCCGGGGGTCAAGCGACCGCGCGTAAGCGTACGCGGCCGACCGAAGCCCGAGGACGCGCCCCCGTTCCCGCAGCTGGAACCAAGCCCAAGCGCGATGCCTCGCACGCCCGTCCGTAGCAACGACACTTGTCGTCGGGCCCAAGCTCCGCCCCGGGTCTACCCCGGACCGAGTCCCGGGCTACGCTGCCATTGTGCCAGACTTCGCCCGCAGCTCGCCGGACCCCGGGTCTACCTCGGACCGAGTCCCGGGCTACGCCGCCATTGTGCCAAACTTCGCCCGCAGCTCGCCGGACCCCGGGCCATCCCTGGGCCGAGTCCTGGGCTACGCCGCTACCACGCCGGACTTCACCCACAGCTCGCCGCTACCCCGGACAGCGCCCGGCCGGGCTACGCCACTGCCGCGCGGGACTCCAATCCCAGCGGCCGCTCCCGTTCTCCCCGCGCCGCACCCGGGCTTCAACCCCGGCCGCCACCCCGTGCCTGCCGCGCCGCCCCGGGCTTCAACCCCGGCCACCGCTCCCATTCTCGCCGCGCCGCGCCCGGGCTTCAACCCCGCCACGCCGCTGTCACGGACCCAGAATTGCATATGATTAGGGGAACGTGAAGTCGCCAAGGACCGAAGGACTCGTCCGCCCGGTGGTACGGTACCTGCGCCGTACGCACCAAGGTAGAACGATCCGACACCCGCCACGTGCGAGCCAGCCGGAAGTGACCAATCTTCCCAAAACCACATACGATTCCATGATCCGGTGAAGAGTCAGAGCCGTTCCCGAATCCTACCACGACAAGCAAGGTCGGAGGAGCCCGGCAATTCTACCCACACCCTAACCTAGCTCGGAAGCTAGTGGGTCGCTCGAAAGCCCGGTAGAACGCCCACACCCTGCCTGGCCGGCACAGCATCTCAGCCAGCGGGTCACTCAACCAACACCAGCTCGATTTAGTAGAAAATGGTACGGCCTCGATCCTTCACGGCATACCCATACACTTCATATCATTCACGCATTGTGCAGGGGTAGCCTGAATTTAACAACTCGGATATCATCACAAAGCTCTACATTATGATATTACTAATAACAGTCCACGATGGGATGACATATTACATCAGTCGGTTATCACCGGAAACATATCCGAGTACGGAGAAACTTAACAACAGCGGAAGCAAAATAAGTGAGTCCCACAGCGGCACAGTGGCCGCTGAACAAAACACCAACTATCCCATTGTTCGAACACTACCGAGGAAACCCCAAGTTTAAGCATCGTCAAAATAATCTTCGACCACCGGCTCACCTGCAAGCTCTAGGAATAACCTAGGTGAGTACAAACGTACTCGCAAGTCTTAATCGTGCTTGATTAAATGTCCTACACATGCTAGTTTAGCAACAAGTAAACATGATGCTTCTCAGAGTAACAATATACAAGGAAATACATATCGGACGTGAAAGATGAACAATATAAGTATAGCAACCCAATCCATTATCCAGTTCACAATCGACTCCCCATCCTGATCACAATCAGATACAATGTCCATTCCATCATTTAACTCAACTTCCGATCACAACCCAACAGGGAAATCCAATTCAAAACCAATTCCACTTACCAAATTTTCAGCCATCAAGATAACTCAAATTTCTCAAATCCCATTAATCCATGGGAAACACATTATCATTTAATCTCTCGAAGCGTTACCGGAAGATACGACCACCTGCGCACATATTGGGTGCATAATCATTTGGGGGTAGCGAGCCCCCAAAAGCAGGGAGGCTTACCCCAACTATGCCGCAGGGAAGATCTCCGCCTAACGTCCACGTGTTACAGGGACAATGACACGCTGGCGTATGGTTGATGTGGCGACAAAAACCTTCACACATCCCTGGGTCGCCATCTCGACTGCTATTAACATCAACCGTACCCGTTGTGCACGCCCTCGGCACTCACAACTTACTTTATTAATTTAAGTTGTTAGGGTACGAGGTCGATTTATAACCATAACAGACCAGATCATGTCACAATCCCAATCCAACACTTCTGACGAAAGCATATCGCAAAACCCTAGCATGCTAGTCGTACGAACGATAATCATGATACATAACTTACAGCTCACAATTAAGTACAAGCAAATACACATACGACAACAGTAATAAGAATGCAACAAGCTCTGCTTGCCTGATTCGGGTTGTTCCTGATCTTGCGGGGAGCTGTAAGCCTGGTGGTCACCTTCTTCGGGCTCTGTTGCGATTAACACGAATACCGGAAAGGAAACGGTAAAGGAATCCATGAGGTCCAGCATGTATGAATGAGGGTTGATGCAAGGAATGGAGTTCTAAATAATGTACCGATGTTGGTTTAAATGGTTGCTCTAAACTATATGCATGGCAAGATTCATTCACTACGGATTAGGGTTTTAAAGATGATTACTCATGTTGGAGTGGTATGGGCATACATATTCGTAACGTAGAAGTGTTCTGAACTATTTGACTAATGCATTTGGAATTACTTGATTCGGAGCTACGATCAATGAGTTACGACTCGTCGAGTTAGGTTTTACGAGGTACGACGATAAAAAGCTAATCAACTCGAAATCTATCGTGCATGTATCCTTACTGGAGTTTCAGTGGTTCCGTGTCGTAGGATATCTCACGAGGATTCCAGAAGTATAAAATTCGTCAAAATCGGAGCTAGGGTCGCAAATCTAGGGTTTATCGACTCTCGACGGGAGCAAAACATCTACCCTAGATAACATCCTGTGCATTTGCTCAAAAATAATTTTTGATTCATCCATCCTGTAGAGAATTTCATAAGCTTTCCAAATATATAAATTTTATCAAATTTGGATGAGTGATTTAAAAGTTATGAGCATTTGAAATTTCCTACAATTTCTGCCCTAAACAGTTCGAAATCCTAAATGCTAAACCTACCCGAAGCTTACCCAAACTGTTCTGCAATTCTAACGCGCACCCGAGAGACTACCCGAGAACCCTACTCACTAATCCACGTCAGCAGGCCGGGGACCCACTTGTCATCCGGTTAGGCACTCGGGAGCCAATCCCACAGCGCCACGCGGCCTCTCCCTCTCTCCCTCTCGTACTCTCTCTTTTCTCTCTCTCTGGACTGGCCAGAGCCGATGCTCAGACGGCGGCGAGGGCACCGGAAGATCACCGGAGTTGGTCACGGTGCTCGGATCTACTCGAGGAAGGCAGCAACAGAACCAGGAGCTCACCCCGACTTCGCTTCGGTTGCTCGGGAGGACGGAAGAGCTCGGGAAGGAGACCGGCGACGAGGGAGGCGGCGGCGAAGCTTCGGGTGTGGTCGGGGAGGTGTCTCCGGTGTAGATCTGCAAAAAGGGAAAGTCGGAGGAGGTGAGGGAGGGCGAGAAGAAGCTCAGGGGCGAGTCGGATGTGCTCGGGGAAGTCCAGACCAACCGAGGGAGCTCGTCGGAGCTATTACCGGACTTGGGGAAGAAGGGGAAGTCGATGGCGCTCGGGACCCGATTCTGAAAAATGGAACGGAGGGGAAGATGAGGGAAGAAGAGGGGAACTCGGAGACAAGAAAATAGAGGGAAGGAGCTCACCAGAGCGACGGAAATGCCTCGCCAGAGTCGGGACCGGAGATGAGGAAGACGGGGAAGAGGGGAGCTAGGGCAGCGGGGTGGTTAGGGTTCTCGGACAGAGGGGTGGCAAGGAGGGGGAGCTGTCGAGAGCGGGGTTTTAAAGGGCAGCGCGCTCGGACAAGGGTGGATCCGCCGCCCTCACCGACCAGCCGGCGTCGGAGACGTGGCGGGCGGTCCCTAGCGCGGAGGAGGAGAGAAGGGGAGGCTGACGTGTGGGGTCCGCGCGTCAGCGAGAGAGGGGGGGGCGCGGGCGCGCTGGAGGGAGAGTGGGCCGGCCGACTGGGCTGGCCGAGTAGGCCGCCAGCCCGAGTAGATTAGGGTTCTTCTTTTTATTTTATTTTTGATTTTCTATTTTACAGAATCACCCCCTTTGTTATTTTATGTACAATTCTTGCTCCAAACTTTATGAAATTTTACAGGGGCTTTAATATATTATCTGAGATGTTCTGGAGGAGTTTGAACTGATTTGGATGAAATTTGACCTAGGTTCCCATTCAAAATTCAATTTAGGGCTTGATTTGGGATTTGTTTTTGTGGTATTTTATGTGCCAAAATAGCTCCAAAAGTTATGAAATTTTGGCAGGGGCTTCAAGGTGATTAATGGGACCTACTGTAAGGGTTTGAATTGCTTCGGGCAATGTTTGACTCATGACCCCATTCAATTTCCGACTTAGGGTTTACCCTTCAATTAGGTTTTTAAATGCTTCCAGGATTTCTGAAATTTGTCGAGGGTTTAGGGTTTCTACCCTGGGAGCTATGGATGAACTCTTGGAACCTTCTTATCTACTAGGATCTGCTCTGCCACCAAACCCTAATTTCCAGCTCCTTAGGGTTTCCGGGTTAGGGACGGGGATTCACCGGAGTGTTTGATGACTTCCTCTACCCTTATTAATGACTTTGTTATTTTGAATACTTCAAATAAGTTGATTGGTGTTTTGACATTGTTATTTGAAATTCTTCAAATAAATTGATTGGTGTTTGTATAAATATCCACCGAGGATGAGATATTAACATATTCTATAAAGTAAAGTTGATATACAACTAAGTTTAAATAAGGTGTGGTTGATGATAATGCCATGTATGCATGAATGCAGAGCAAATACCTATTTATCATAAAGTGGGTATTACAGCCGCTCCCCCGGGCTTCAACCCCGCCGCGCCGCTCCCGTTCTCGCCGCGCCGCACCCGGGCTTCAACCCCGCCGCGCCGCTCCCCTGGGCTTCAACCCCGCCGCGCCGCTTCCGTTCTTGCCGCGCCGCACCCGGGCTTCAACCCCGCGGCGCCGCTCCCCCGGGCTTCAACCCCGCCACGCCGCTTCCGTTCTCGCCGCGCCGCACCCGGGCTTCAACCCCGCCGTGCCGCTCCCCCGGGCTTCAACCCCGCCGCGCCGCTCCCCCGGGCTTCAACCCCGCCGCGCCGCCCCGGGCTTCAACCCCGGCCGCCGCTCCCCCGGGCTTCAACCCCGCTGCCGCCCCAGGCTTCAACCCCGCCACGCCGCCCCGGGCTTCAACCCCGGCCGCCGCTCCCCCGGGCTTCAACCCCGCCGCGCCGCCCCGGGCTTCAACCCCGGCCGCCGCTCCCGCAGCTCGCCGCTGCCCCGAACAGCACCCAGCCGGGCTACGCCACTGCCGCGCCACCCCGGGCTTCAACCCCGGCCGCCGCTCCGTGCCAAGCTCCGCCTCCTGACCCCGGGCTCCGCCGCCTATGCAACCCGAGCTCTGATGGAGAAGGAAGCAAGATAACACCGGTCCGGTTGAAAAAGGAAGTGGGGGTTGAAAAAGAGAGGGCCGGCGGCGTCTTATATAGTCCCGGAGCCCTAAGCACCCACAAAAAAAATTATTAATTAATTAATTAATTAGAATTAAAAAATAAATAATAATGATAATGAATGGTAGGGAGGGGGGAAAGCACCGACCCGGGCTGCGCCGGCCTACCCCGGGCTACCCCGGCCGACCGGGGAGATATGGCTGCTCCGGACCGAGCGAAGTCGGCCTCTACCCCGGGCTCCGCCCCTTGCGCTGGTCGCGGTGCGTGAGGCCCGGACCCCGCTCCTACCCCGGGCTACCCCGGGCTGCCGCGTTGAGATCTGGACTCCGCACGCCGCCCTGGACGCTGTGAAGCCCGGACACGCCGGACCCTGGGCGCGCCGTGAAGCCCGGACGCGTGAACCCTGGGCGCGCTACGAGCCCTGGACGCGTGAAGCCCGGACGCGCTACGAGCCCCGGACGCGTGAAGCCCGGACGCGCTGCGAACCCCGGACGCATGAAGCCCGGACGCCGTGAAACCCGGGCTAAGCCGCGCTGCATCGACCCCAGACGAACCTCGGGTGAACCCCGGATCAACCCGAAGCCCGATGTCAGGTGAGTTCCGGGTGCTCGGTGACCCTGTTGGCGCTGCTACCGCCGGCGGGGGTCATAGGCACCAGACGTACCATCTCCCGCAACGCTACACCTGTCCCGGGTCGCACGCGTCCGCCCTGGATGCTGGAGCACACGCAGGGCTTGTAATGGGCTAGTTTGCTCCGGAAGCCGTGCCCGCACCAAACGGCGACCTGCCCTTCGTGCAGGGGACGAGACCCATGCATGGCCCGCTCAGTGCGCAATCCAAAAGACAAAACCGAGCTTTGAAGGGAAGCAAAGGCGAACTTGCCCAGCGAGGCGACCCGCCGATCCTTTAGACTGATCTTAGAGCAATAAAACTAAAACGGCCACGTATGCTCGAGTCTACGTCCTAGATCGGTGCGATGGCACGTGCCACCCGTCGCTTGTCCGCACTGGCTGGCCATCCGGCTCCAGCCCGTACCCCGCACGGCAGTCTAGCCAGTTGAGCTCGGCAGTCCCGCCGTTTCTTGCTTGGACTCTAAATCCAACACGTTGCGAATATAATCGCAAAGGTTGGCTACGACACTCTTCTCTCCCTGACCTCTGAGTACGAATCACCCTCCCAGTCACGACCTGGTCTGGATGCGTCGCCTCTACGCTAGGTATGAAGGGCCTGCTCGCCAGGTGAAAAAAGGGATGGGAGATCGACTCCGAGGGAGGACCCCGTTGGCCCGGGCCGCCCGTCAACCCCTTTCAGGGGGATAACGCCGGTCCGGACGGGCGCTTCTCGACCGCCCACACCGGCAAGGGGCTACTGTTGTGGGAGGGGTCCCCGCGTGCCCCGAACGCCAACGAGCAACGGTAAGACATGTGTACCTACTACGAACTCACGTCTAACTCTTTTGCAGCCATGAAACGCGGGGTACAAGCGCGAGTGCAAACGCGGGGTACATGCGCAAGTGCAGACGCGGGGTACAAGCGCGAGTGCAGACGCGGGGTACAAGCGCAGGTGCAGACGCGAGGTGCGAGCGCAGGTGCAGACGCGAGGTGCGAGCGCAGGTGCAGACGCGAGGTGCGAGCGCAGGTGCAGACGCGCGGTACAAGCGCAGGTGCAGACGCGAGGTGCGAGCGCAGGTGCAGACGCGCGGTACAAGCGCAGGTGCAGACGCGAGGTGCGAGCGCAGGTGCAGACGCGAGGTGCGAGCGCAGGTGCAGACGCGAGGTGCGAGCGCAGGTGTAGACGCGAGGTGCAAGTGCAGGTGCAGACGCGGGACACAAGCACCCCGGGGGCAGGACCTCACCATGTGACGTACCGTACGGCATGTCGTACCGGACGTCACGTAGATGCTAGGGTATATGCTTCCGCGGGTGGCATATGAATGACCCGCGTGCCCTTGTCCGTACGGCTGACCGGGGGTAGGACCGTAACCTGCCTAGGGGCAGAATTGTAATCCGGCCATGCTCTCTCCGAGGCCTATAAATAGGGGAGCACCCTCCAGGTTGGGGGTACGGAATACAAGCTACACTCATTTCTCGACTCGCCCAAATTTTCACTAAGAGTTGGACCACAAATGTCTGAAGCAGGCTTACAGAATGACAAGCTCATTCTAGAGGAGATGGACAAACTCTCTCAACAAATCAATGAAGAAACAGATGAGAAAATAAAGAAGCAACTTCTAATGATATACACTGCTAAGCATTTCGAGCTGTCAGTACAGTCCAGGCCAATCTTAATAGCTTTTCAAGAGCCTACAGATGCTGATAGAGCCCTTCTATGTGAAATAGCAGATTTGCATCTTCAATTACAGGCAGCCACCTCAGAGTCTGCCAAGATAGATTTGAGACAGAAAATTTTTGAGAAGCAGAAGGAATTCTCATCCAGCTCTCAATCGGTCTCAATATCAAAACCCATTGCAGTTCCATCTTCAGATGTCAGAGATCATAACCTCTTGCAACAGATTAATGAGCTGTTTGCAAAATTGAAGAACACTCCAAGTAGTATTGAGAAGAGAGCTTTGCTTGCAGAGATCAAAATCAAGCAAAAATTGCTCTCACCTGGTCTCAGACAAGAAGCTGCAGCCGTACCTATACCAAACTTTAGGAAAAAGAGATCTGAAACTGTAGTAATCTCTGATGAGCCTCAAGCTAAGAAGCAGTCAAATACTGAGGTCACAATCATTTCTGAAACCTCACAGAGCTCCAAACCGTCATTAAAAGAACAACTGGTTCAACAACAGGAGGATCTGAAGGAGTTAAAGAAGAAGATGTCACCACCAGTGGCACAGGTGGCTGACACAGCTAAAGCAAGCATGCACACCTATCAGAGAAAAGGAAGAAGAGTTCCAGCTCAATCAGTACTGAAACTCTCTCATCTTTGGATGTGTATAGACCAATATCTCCTTCACAGTTTCTAGTTTCTGAGACAGAGGAACAAACTGCAGAAAAGGCCCATGCGCCCACATCATCACCTAAGGCTGGGATAGATAAGCCTTCAGAAGCTGCTCATATTTTATCTCCATAGCTGTCTCAACCAGCTGTGTCTCAGGCAGCAGATGCCCCAGTGCAAACTCTACAACTGCCTTTGCCATCTGTGTCACAACCAGTTGACACCGAGGTCACTTCACCTGTTGCTCATCTCTCTCAGTCCCCACCTGTGGCACAAGCAAGTGACTCAGCTGAAGAAGAAGAAAGCTCTGAGAGCTTATCAGATGATGGTAGGGGTGTTTCAGTGACCCCTCCAAGAGCAAGGGAGCCTCGATCAGACTCTGACAAAGAGTATGTAGCTGAAGAAACTTCCTCCAGCTCAGAGTCAAACCAAGAGGCAGCAGCAGAGGCAGAACAAGAGGACAGTTCTCCAGAAAATTCTGATGATGAGGAGGACTTGGAATCCAAATACAGCTATGTATTCTCTTCTGTTCTGAGAACTGAGCAAGGATAGATGGAGTTCCTACCCAGATCTGCTTGGAAGAAACTACCCAAGTGTGATCCTAAGAGGTCTAAGAGCAAGGTTGCATCTCTCAGCTCCAGTGCTTACATCAAGATGAAATCAACCTATCCATACTTCTCAGCTGACAAGGAGTATATTGAATCAGCTTGCTCTGACCCCAAGTTTCACAATGACAAACAGAAGGGGGTCTATCATGAAATCCTATCAGCTAAAGGATTTGTTGATTGCAAAGCCATAGATTGAGATGCTCACTCAGACTCTAGGCTGCGTGCTCTTCCATCTCTGATTCAAGCAGCAGGTCTTGAGTTCCTGAGCAATCTACAACAAGGCTATGATCCAAAAGTGATCAAAGAGTTCTATGCCACGGTGTGGGTAGAACAAGAAAATCAAGACATTATGATCTGGAGGAAGAGGCCAGCTCCTATCCATTACTGCTCCAGAATTCAACAGCCTGTTTGGAGCACCAGTAGAGCCCAATATGCCAAATCTTTTCAGGTTAGATCCAGTCCCAAATGAAGTGAGAAGAAAATTCTATCCAAGGGATTTCTCCTTCCCTGCAAATGCCCCAGCAGATCATGTATACTTCAAGGGCATTACAATCACTGCAAAGCATCTTGTGAAGATCCTAAATGTTACCATTCAACCCAAAGGAGGAAACACAGATGCAGTCTATTCTCTTGTCAGGCAAGTGCTGGTCCACATAGCAAAGAATCAACATTTTGACATTGCCAGATTTATTTTTCATGAAATAGATGTAGTGCAGAAAGACAAGAAAGCAAAGTTGAGGTATGGCTCATATATCATGCACATGATTCTTCAGAGGACAGTTCTACCTGAGTTAGAGTTTGATATTTCTGTTAAGACATCTAAGACTCAGCTTAGATCTCAAGATGATGATCATCCAGATGAAGTTGCTGTTCCTGCTCTCTTTGGAGATGTCTCAAATACAACTGTGCCAGTCCCCAGTGACACAGCTGTTCCAACAGCAACTCAAATGCCACCTCAAGAGCATAGCTCGCACCACCATGTACCTACTGGTGTCACAACTGATATTCCTACAGCTGACCCAGCTAAGTTGGTATCTGTGACACAGGTAGCTGATGATGGCTCTCTCTCTTCCTCCCTGATGTCTCTAGCAGCTGCCAGAGCTTACCAGAACAAGATCATGCCTACTCAATTTGCTGCTCTATGCAAAGAGAATCGCCAGCTCCGAGAAGAAGTGACCAGTCTGCACACCAAGGTTGATCAAATGCAGACTCAACTCTCAGATGTTCTTCAACTCTTAAGGTCCAAGTCAACCTAAAGATTCTTTTTCCTTACCCCTTTTGGTGTCTTAGTGGCAAAGGGGGAGAGATGCAAGGGGAGAGGTGCAGAAGGAGAAGAGCTTTAGGGGGAGGAAGCTTATATAAGGGAGAGTTATAAGGGGGAGTGGAGAGTTTTGTTGTGTATCAAGACTTGTTCTTATTCTGATTTCTTATGTCTTGAGCACACTGAGTCTTTTCTGAAATGATAAAGATTACTTTATGCTATTCTGTCATGATCATGTGCTAATATGTGTGGATGATTTTTGCTCTGATCTGATTTATGCTATGATTCTTCACACATATTCTACTTCATATGTATATGCTTGCTCTGATCATAACACATACTCAGAACATGCTTTAAAAGAAACTCTAAAGCTGCATCATTATCAACTCAGTTCGGTCTATTACTCATGATTCATTTAATGCCCTAAACTGATGAAATACAAGTTGTGAGAATATACTACTCATGGTTTAAATTCAGATCTGTGCATTTGCATTCTAAAAGCAAATCTTTTATGCACAGCTTCAGAGGGAGTATACTCTGACAACCTGCAAATGTATTACTCATTCATATCTTTAATTGATATTGGTGAATGGGTTGCCACTAACCACCAAAAAGGGGGAGATTGAAAGAGCATCTAGGCCCCTAAGTGGTTTTGATGGTTAATGGCAACCTAAACTAGAATCTAATGCTTACAATGAGTATAAGTAGGATAAGTAGGTTCTATGAAAAGGATTCATCTAGGAAAGGATGACCACCCAAAGTACAAAGGTGGTTTCCAGGACAAGGAGATAGCTGTGAAGAAGCTGATGCTGTGTAAGGAGTTGCAAGCAAGGTGATGGTGGCTTGATGCGTCAAGGGCCGTGACTAAAGTTGGTGGAAGCTGAAGCCTAGGTTTGCTAGTTTTCTTGAGTCCTTAGGAAACACGTGTACTATCAAGAGGGATGAAGTAGCAATGATTGTTGGAGGCTCGTTTGCTCAATGCTCAGAGTGCTGGACAGTGGCACTGATGCCTTGAGGTCAGTGGCCCTGTAACAATAGTTTTGCACAAGTGTGAAACTGGGTTGTGCTAGCACACTTCTGTGTTAGCTTCCTAAAACCCTAGAGCCAAAGTTACCTATGTGGCACAGCTGTGTCACAGGTGAACAACCACTCTATGACTCAAGTACATCTCTGTTCCAGGAGAGAGCTTGTAAATGCTAAGGGAACTACACTGTAATAGTCTGTCTGCCAAGTCAGAAGACTGTTGGAGGTTCTCTCCTGAGTAGGCATCAGAGTTAGTGTGTGCATTGAGGGCATGTAATGTGCCAGGACTGGGCTGAGTAGTGAGGCTACGTCAGTTAAGGTTTCACCTGTGTCAGCCTCCGGTGACACAGGTGTCGGTCTGCCTGAGCCGATTACCATTGTGCGTTGTGATTAGCTGTGTCACCGGTGCCTGTCACCGGTGACCCACTTAATCCTACGTGGCATGAGTGTAACGGTCAGGTGCCTATGGACTCTATATATAGAGGACCAGGGGAGGTCTTAGACCTTAACCTTTGCCAAACCGCTACAATCCATTTTGACCGTTGCAAACCTCTTTTCTCCTGAACAGAAGCAAACCTTCCTAAGTCTTAGTTCAAGTGAGAGTTAGAGCTTTGAGCAGAGAGCACTGGTTCCTCCAAGCGTTTGTGATTGAAAGTGCATCCAGCCCCAAGGAGTGTGGGAGGATGATTATCTAGCCCCAAGGTTTGGTTTTGATGGTTAATGGCAACCCTCACCTGTATCTAACGTTTACAATGAGTGTGAACAGGTGTTTAGATGAACAGGTGAACGATCAAGACAACATCTGAGTGATGATGAGACCTAAAAAGAGCAAGGAACCATGAAGGTCAGAGGGGCTAGCTGAGCTAGTCTCCTGAGGCTCAGTTGCGAGGAAGCCGAGGCTGTGCTCGAGGGCAAGCGAGGTGATGGTGGCTTGATGGAGTTCAAGGACCGTGACTGCAAGCTGGATAAGACCTGGAGGAGCTAGGAAGCTGGTGGATCTACGTCAAGGGGTTCGCTGTGCGTCTTCAAGGGCTGTCGTCTTCAGATTGTTAGCTTGGAACCAGTGCCAAGGTTCTGAGCGAGCTGGTCAGTGGCAGTGGTGAGTCCACTATCTTCCTGAATCAGTTTTAGGCTTGTAGTGAGCCGGCCAGTGTTGTGCTCAGGTGCTGCCTGAGGCAACCGAGTCCACCTGAGTTTGGCATCTGAGACTCAGGTGGGTAGCTCAGCCGTGGCTAGTAGGTTACCTAGTGTATGTTAGCTGAGTCTCAGATAGGTGTGTCTGGTGGCTCTTTGTCTGACGTGGCATGAGGGTAACGGCTAGCTGCCAGGGACCCTATAAATAGGGAACCTGGGGAGGTTTCGACCTCAACCTTTACCTCTACCATAGAAAGCACCCTGCTGTCGGAAGAAAGAGCTCTTAGTCTCCAAGAGAGTGTTGCCTGCGTGCATCCATAGTGAGAAAGAGTTGCTTTGCATCTTGAGTGCTTCAGAACTGAGAGAGTTCGTGGTACTAGTTCCTCCAAGAGTCAGAGAGAGCTCTTGGAGCTCGTCTGCTCCAAGACCGGGAAGTTGGAGCCGTTGGTGAGCAAGCCAAGTCTTGTGTGGCTGCCTCCAAGCGTTGTGAAGGCGATTTGGGTCTGCCTGTCTCGCTGCGGTGTGATCAAAAGGATTCCACACAAGATAAGTGAACGAGGAAAGAGCATGATTCAGTGCCGGCTGTGAAAGCAGCTTCCTCAACGGAGACGTACCACTTGCTTAAGTGGGAACTTCGATAAAACAAACCCTTGTGTCTTCTTGCATACTTGTTTGGTTTGTGTTCACTTGTGCTGTCATACATTGTTCATTGTGTTTACTTGTGCTGATATTCATTGTTCACTCACTGATCCACACAACTGAGTTTCCCACCTGAGACTCAGTTGACACTTAGAACAAGTTGTCTCCTTTACTTATTGCCTATCTGTTGCACCCAGCTGAGTCACTCACTTGAGACTCAGTTGGCACATAAGTGTCTCTGCTCTGCAGTGATTGCATTTATCTGTGTTATCCATCTGAGAGTCAGTTGCCTGACTCAGTTGGCCCATTTTCTTTAAGTAAAGCCAATTAGGTTTTAATTTTATAGAGCCGACCTATTCACCCCCCCTCTAGTCGACTCCTGAGATCCTTTCAAGTGGTATCAGAGCCAGGTTGCTCATATTGGCTTAACAGCCAGAGTTAAGGGATGTCGAACTACGAGGGTTGAATTCCCATGTTTGATGGCACTAACTATGTTTTTTGGATGAGGAAGATGCAAATGCACCTTACTGCATTGGACCCAGATGTCTGGAACATTGTTGTGACAGGTCTTAAAGTGGAGAATGAGAGCACCCCTACTGATCAAGACAAGATCAACATCAATAACAATGCTAGGGTTGCCAATGCTATCTATATGGGGCTGCAGGAACATGATTTCAACCGAGCACCTTTGATGCAGCCCATGATATCTGGAACACCCTTCAGGCCATTCATGAAGGCAGTGATACCTTGAAGAGGTCCAAGAAGGATGTGTTAGAGCATGATCTTGACAACTTCCACTATCAACCTAGAGAGGACATCAACTCCATCTTCACAAGGCTTACAATGATCACAAATCAGCTGAAGGCCCTTGGATCAACCAGAGTTGAAGATGAAGATGTGATTAAGAAGTTCCTTTTTGTCCTTCCCAAGCCATATCATACTCTGTGTCTGATGATGAAGGAAAAGGACGGCTTCGACAGGATGAAGCCCACTGATGTGCTTGGTAGGATGCTTGCTCATGAGATGGAGCTGAATCACTCTAAGAAGCATGCTGCTACTTCTGGCAAGAATAAGGACATAGCTCTCAACATAGTGGGCAGTCTCAAGGACTCCAGTGATGAAGAAGATTTGGATGAGGAGATGTCCACTGTTGAAGAAACTGAACTTGCTATGCTCACTCGCAATTTCAGAAAGTTCTATAGAAGAAAGAAGTTCTCTGGTTCTACTGAAAGATTCAAAGGGAAGAAGCAGCTCAACGACAAGAAATGTTTTGAGTGTGGTGACTCAGGACATTTCATTGCTGACTGCCCCAAGAAGAGCAAGAAACCAGAAGAGGGCAAGTACAAGAAGAAGGAAGTCATTGTCAAGAAGAAATACAAGGAAGGGAAGCCACCTACCTTCAGAAAGAAGAAGACCTCTGCTGCCAGAGCGTACGTGGGACAAGCTTGGGTCTCAGATGATTCAGAGTCTGAAGAAGAATCAGAAGAGGAAACTGAGCTAGCTAGGTTAGCCATCTGTGTCTCAGATGGATCACTCAGTAGCCCAGCTGAGTCAGGCGATGGCTCAGTCAGGTCACTCAGTTGCACACCTGAGTCAGACTCTCTCTTCGACAAGGACGCCGATCCTTCATCTGCTGAGACTCCAGCCCTATGCCTTATGGCTAAAGGCAACAAGGTATTAACTGAGGATGACTTCCCTGATTATGTTCAGCTAATGGACATTCTTGACAGGACAGAAAAGCTTCTTCGGAAAGAGAGAAAGGAAAACATCACTCTCAGGGACAAACTAACTGATATGCAGGTGTCCCTTGATAATGCTCAAGATGCTAAAGCTGATCTTGATGAAGAAGTTTACTTGCTGCAGGTGGCTCATGATAAGCTCAAGTTATCACATGAGCTTCTGACTTCTGAGCATGATAAGCTTAAGGAAACCCATTCAGCTTGCTCTATTGTTATTCCTGATGCTAACTCTCTTGTAGGAAATCACCAAAAACAGGTGGTTATATGAGAATTCCCTCAATCCCCAGCTATGTGCTTAGAACTGGGAAGAATGGTAAGATTGAGGCAAAGTATGTTGGGCCTTGGAGTGAATACAAAAGAGTACCGAGTATTTGGGTACCAAAATCTGTAGTCACCTGTGTCTCAGGTGGCTCACTCAGGTGCAATGCAAATGTGCTAACCCTTCCATCTGAGCTTGCAGGAGATAAGAATCTGAGAAAGATTCAGAGGTTCTCAAAGCTTTCCAAAGCTATATCTGCTAAGAACTCATCTGTTAAGCTTATTTCTGCTATTGATGCTTATAGTAAGAGACCTGCCAACTTGGGAACCAAATCTGTTTGAGTTCCTAAGTCTAAGAACTAATCATGCAGGGCTCTGCCTCCAGTGGAACTAAATGGGTCATGGACAGTGGCTGTACACAACACATGATTGGAGGCAAAGAGGAGTTCACTGAGATAAGAAGAGACAACCTCCCTTGCAAGTATGTCAACTATGTTGATGATTCAAAAGGCAAGGTATTAGGCTATGGTAAAATTGCTATCTCTCAGGAACACTCTCTTACTGAAGTAATGCTTGTTGAGTCTATTTCATATAACCTCTTATCTGTTTCTCAATTATGTGATGCTGGCATGAAAGTCACATTTTATCCTAAAGAGGTTTATGTTTAGAAACTAATAGATGACTTACAAGTTTTCAAAGGCTATCGAGTAGATAAGCTATATCTTGTAGATTTTCAGGATCAGGAAGCAACTGTGCCATGTTGCCTGATGGTCAAAGCTTAGTTATGCTGGCTATGGCACAGGCGGCTAGGTCATGTAGGGATGAGGCTACTGAACAAACTTAGTAAAGAGGAGCATGTCCTAGACCTAAAGCAGATCCAATTCAACAAAGACAAGCCATGCTGTGCTTGCCAAGCTAGAAAGCAAGTTGGAAGCCCTCATCCACCCAAGAATATCATGACCACTACTTCTCCATTTGATCTCATACATATTGATTTGTTTGGTCCTACCACATATGAGAGCATTGGAGGTAACAAGTATGGTTTTGTTATTGTTGATGACTTGTCACGTTTCACTTGGGTATTTTTCTTGAAGGACAAGTCACAGGTGTACAAGAGGTTCAAGCATCTCATTGTCAGAGTCCAAAATGAATGGAATATCAACCTGAAGGCAGTGAGAAGTGACAATGGGACAGAATTCAAGAACTCAAGAGTTGAAGCTTTCCCGAACAAGCATGGAATCAAGCATGAGTTCTCTGGTCCCTATGCACCTCAGCAAAATGGAGTGGTGGAGAGGAAGAACAAAACCTTGATAGAGATGGCAAGAACACTACTAAGTGAATATAAGACACCAGCAAGGTTTTGGGCTGAGGCTGTCAATACTGCTTGCCACAACATTAACAGATGGTATCTTCATCCACTCCTGAAGAAAACACCTTATGAGTTGCTGACCAACAAGAAGCCAAATGTCTCCTACTTCAGAGTCTTTGGTTGTAAGTGTTACATTCTCAAGAAAGGCAAACGTCTTTCTAAATTTGAACCCAGATCTGATGAATGAATTTTTATTGGGTATAGCACAGAATCTCACAGTTACAGAGTCTTTAACACCAACACCAAGGTTGTTGAAGAAGCTATAGATGTGACATTCGATAAATCTAATGGCTCACAAGGTGGGCAAGTTGCTAATGATATTCGCAAGTCAACCAGTGAAGTTAAGCCTCAAGCTGAGGAACCAACTTTATCAGGTGTCTCTGAGCTACTTGACCCAGATGATGAGCAAGATGAAGTGCATGGAATTGAGTACGAGTACAACCCAGCCAATGATCAACTAGACTCAGAAGCCTCCATGCACCCAGCTGAGTCTCAGGAAGAGCCAACTGAGTCACAGATACCCTCAGCTGACTCACCTCCAGCTGTGCCTCAGGTGGCTGAACCCGAGCCCCCCGTGATCAGCAGGCTGCAGAAGGATCACCATGTAGACCAAATCATCGGTGAAATTAATTGGGGAGTGACTACTCGTTCTCGTACTGCTAACTTTTGTGCTCACTATTCTTTTGTTTCCACCATTGAGCCCAAGAATGTAGCTCAAGCTCTATCTGATCCAAACTGGATTAATGCTATGCATGAAGAGCTGAACCAATTTGAGAGGAATAAAGTCTGGTCACTTGTTGAAAGACCCAAGGATCACAATGTCATAGGAACCAAGTGGGTGTTTCGCAACAAGCAAGACTCAGACGGTCAAATCATGAGGAACAAGGCAAGGTTGGTTGCTCAAGGCTACACTCAAATAGAAGGCTTGGATTTTGGTGAAACTTTTGCACCTGTAGCTCGGCTTGAAGCTATTAGGATACTTCTAGCTTATGCAAACCATCACAACATCAAGCTTTATCAAATGGATGTCAAGAGTGCCTTCCTCCAAGGTAAGCTTGCTGAACTTGTGTATGTAGAACAGCCCCCTGGTTTTGAGGATCCAAAGAGACCCCATCATGTATATGTGCTCCACAAGGCTTTGTATGGCCTTAAACAAGCCCCTCGTGCTTGGTATGACACTCTGAAGGAGTTTCTTATACATAATGGTTTCAAAATTGGGCTTGTTGATACTACACTCTTTACTAAAGTTAAGGGCAAGGATTTATTTATATGCCAAATTTACGTCGATGACATAATATTTGGTAGTACTAACCGTGTGCTAAGTG
Source organism: Stipa capillata (assembly GCA_019208055.1). NCBI lineage: Eukaryota > Viridiplantae > Streptophyta > Magnoliopsida > Poales > Poaceae > Stipa > Stipa capillata. The sequence continues at coordinate 49,004 of JAGXJF010000513.1, read as the reverse complement.
ATGAGTTCAGCAAGATGATGATCAAAAGATTTGAGATGTCCATGGTGGGAGAATTGAAGTTCTTCCTAGGGCTGCAGATTAGACCACTCAAGCAGGGAAACTTCATCTCCCAAGAGAAGTTTGCCAAGGACATCATCAAGAAGTTTGACATGGACAAAGCTAAGTCTATATCAACTCCCATGCAAACAAATGCTCATCTTGATCTAAACCAGCAAGGTAAGTCTACTGATCAGAAAGAGTATAGGTCTATGATTGGTTCTCTGCTATATCTATGTGCATCTAGACCTAATGTTATGTTGAGTGTTTGCATGTGTGCACGCTTTCAAGCTGATCCTAAAGATATTCATCACACTGCTGTTCGTAGAATACTGAGATATTTAATTCATACCTCTGGGTTTGGTTTATGGTACCCTAAAGGTGCACCTTTTGAGCTAATTGGCTATTCGGATAGTGATTATGCAGGATGTAAGGTTGACAGAAAAAGCACCTCAGGTACTTGCCAATTTCTAGGGCGCTCCCTTGTGTCCTGGAGTTCCAAGAAACAGAACTCAGTAGCCCTATCCACAGCAGAAGCTGAATACATAGCAGCTGGTAGTTGTTGTGCTCAATTATTATGGATGAGGCAGACCTTGAAGGATTTCAACATATCCATTTCTCAAGTACCCCTCCTCTGTGATAATGAAAGTGCAATCAAGTTAGCCAACAACCCAGTCCAACACCAAAGATCCAAACACATAAAAGTGAGACACCACTTGCTCAGAGACCATGTAGAGAAGAAGGATATCCAGCTGTGTCATGTGAGGACAGAAGCTCAACTAGCCGATATTTTCACCAAGCCTCTAGATGAAAATAGGTTCTGCACCCTTAGGCATGAGCTAAATATCATGGATATCTCGAACATGCAGTGAGGAAATGATGATTCACATGTACATATGTTTGCATTTCTGGATTTTACATGCTCTACATTCTACATGAGTCAGCCACCTGAGTCTCTGGTGAACCTCAGGTGGGATAGGTCTTAATAGATAACATGCTGATTTTTGCATCTTATTGAACTCATGGATTTTCCATTGAGCTAAATAAGTTAGATTTTATTATCTATTTCAATTCAACACAGCTTTAGCTTTGTATTGTTGATTGTTTAGCAAGCTGTGTTTGAAAAAAGATCCCTATTCTGCTTTCATTTCTTATCTCTGAATTCTCTCTGGTAATCCTATTGAAAAACTTGTCAACTGAGTCTTTCACATGAGTTTCAGTTGAACACTTCCAAAAATCCGGAGGAAATAGACTAAGTTTAGAGCTTTGCTCAGTTATTTAGTTCTATCTGAGTCTCAGGTAGTAGCCAGCTGTCTCTCAGGTGCCATAGGGCCACTCGGGTTATAAATACCCCACTCTGCAACAGTCCGCGCTAAACCCGCTTCAGAGTCTCTTAAGCCCTAGTGCACTTCTCCGCCGATTGATTCTCGACGATCGCGTGCTTCTCTGCCATTCTTTTCGCTCGTCGAAGCTCCCTCAAGCTCTTCGGTTGATCAAGCGCCTGCATCTCCATCCAAATTCCTTACCGTAAGTCTCCTCGAGCTGTTCTTCACGAAACTAGGGTGGTTTCCACCTTTATGCGAATTCTACGTTCTCGAGTAGCTCTTAGCTGCGGAATTAGATAGAGATGTTGTTCCTTTAGCCTCCAGAATGAATTCTTGCAGCACATTGTTCTGAATTTCTAGATTTCAGCAAGATTCAATAAACCTAGGTTGCTCTGTCTCTACACCTGAGTTTTGCACTTTATCTCACCTGTCTCAGATAGCTAAGTCAGGTAGCATGCGATAAATTGTAAAACCTTCCTAGTGTCACCTAATTTACTCTCCTGAGTATCAGTTAGATTGGTCAGTCAGTTTCTCTCTGCAATAGGATTACCCCTTACCTACTCTTTATCCTATCTTACCTATGCAGATGTCTGGATCTGGTAATCAGCCTGAGGATATCACAGATGATCTTCCCTTGCCATCAGAACTCAGATATTGGAAAAGAAAAACCAAGAAGAATGGGAGGCAGAGAAAGCAAGAAGACTTGCTAAGAAACTTGACGCTGAGGAGAAAGCCAAGAGTGCTGCTATAATCCCCATATCTCCAGCAGAATTGGCCAAGAAGGAAGCCAAGAAGAAAGCCATGGAAGAGGAGAAATGCCAATTTGATGTGGCAATAAAAGATTCCATCTCCAGAATGAAGAAGCTTGAAGCTGAAAAAGCTGAACAGAAGGAAAAGCAAAAACAGGAGAGAAAGAAGCTTGTAGATGAAAAGAAAGCAAGAATGGCTGAAGCTAAGAAGAAGAAGGCAGAGGAGAAAGCTAAGAAAGCTTCTGCAAAAGATGCAGCCATCAAAGCTATGAGGGCACCAGTTGTGGACACCCTCAAGAGAACCAGAGCTGCTGGTGGACCAGTTGACCTATCTTTGAGCAAAGTTCCTAAGAAGCCTCGGTCAGAAACTGTAATTGAAACCAGCAAAAGTAAGAAACAGCAGCAAGAAGAAGAAGAGGCTGCATGGAGAGCCGAAGCTGAGAAGAGAAAATCTCACAGTGCTCTAGCCATAAAATTGCATGAATTAGTTGGGATGTTGCCAGCTACTTCAGGAGCCGAAAGAGATGCTCTAAATTCAAGAATTCAAGATATCAAGAAAGTAATCTTTGACTCTTCTGATATTCCTAAAGATGTCTCAGTTCAAAAGGATATTTGGAAGAAAGACAAGGCAATCAATGAAGAGCTTCATGAGTTGCTGAGAAGAGAAGAGAAAGCTATAGGAGATGAGAAAAACAGCTCTGATTCTGCAAATGGAACTCCTTGCATCTCAGCTTTCTTTGCAGTACAAAGAGTTATGGAGCAAATATCATGATAACAAGCTGTAGAGAAGGATAGATGCCTTCACAATGGAATTGATCTCCTGTTTAGATGAAGCTCGTAAGAAGGTCTTGCAGGATGAGATAGCTGCAGTCAATTTGAGGATTAACAAGTTAGATTGTTCAACTGTTCCTATCTCAGCAGTCCCTCTTCATCAAGAAAGTGCTCCTGCCCTTCAGCCGAGTGTGCCAGCTGAGTCTCAGGCAGTATCCTCAGCTGGGCTAGAGATTGTTCCCGCAGAAGTAGAGATCCAACAGAAAGCTACTCTTGAATCTATAGAAGAAATCCTTGCAGAGCTAGATTCCAGTGGAAAGCAGCTAGAAAAGAATCTAGATGATTCTATGGTCCAGCTCAGAACATCCTTTGATGCCATCCACCTGTGTCTCAAGCCGATCCCTCGGCTGGAATATCAGTAAGCATGGGATCAGTCTTTCAGTCCCTATCTGATTTAGTTCCTGCTCAAGGAGACCAAGAGCTCACTGATCAAGAGAGAGCAGTGACATCTTCAGCACCAGAGTCTGCACCAAAAGAGCCAACTGAGTCTCAGGCTGAATCAGCTGAGTCTCAGTCAGATGGATCAGATGACTCTTACTCAAGCCCAAGTGACCCTCATCCTCCCTCTCCTCGCAGTCAAGTATGCTGCAATCTTTGCTAAAGCTGCTAGGACAAACTCTCAAGAGATGAAATTTCTATCTGCAGCAACACACAAGAAGCTTCCAAAGGCAGATGCTAGTCTGGCTATCATAAATCTGGACACAAGAAGCACCTCAAACTATACTGCCATGAGAACAACAAATCCATATTTCGACAGCGAAGGCAATATCAAGAAGAGGAGATGTAATGATCAAAGATTTTGGAATGATCAGCAGCAGTCCAGCTATCATCTCCTGATTCCCAAGAAAGGTTTTGTTGATAGCATGCCCATAGATTGGGCAAATCTGGCCAAAAATGGTTTGGGCAATCTGAAAGATATCTTTGCTGCCATTCAATTAGATCAAATCTGCAGCATAAATCAAGAATATGATTCTGAAGTGATCAAGAAATTCTATGCAACAGTATTCATTGAGCAAGATCACCAGGATTTCATGCTATGGATGACCAGAGGTCAGTTGCTGTGTATCACAGCTCTAGAATTTGCTGAATTGTTCAATCTACCATCAGGGCCCAAGCTACCAAAGATAAGCATCTCCAAAGGGTCAGAAGAAGACAAAAGCTTGCAACCAGATTGGGTGCCAAATGAAACAAGGCAGAAATTCTTCCCCACTGACTTTGTGATTCCCTCAGTTAAAGGTGTAGTCCCCAAGTACATTCAGAACTTTAAGGGACTCATGAAGACACCAAAAACACATTGTGAAGATTTTAAATGTGTCTATCTGTGCAAAGGGTGGAGGAACTAATGCTATCTATAACCCAGTCTGGAGAATTCTTGAGCTGATTGCTAAGAAGAAAAAGTTTGATGTTGCCAGATATATCTTCTCTGAGATCAATGAATGCCAGAAGAACCGAATAGACAAGATGAGATATGGCTCATACTTAATGCATATGATCCTTCAGAGAACATCTTTAGCATCTTCATCCTTTTCTTTGACAAGAAATGTTATCTCAGCAAGTTCAGACCCCAAAAGGATGACAATGAAGATGAGAAATCCTTCTATAGCATCCTCGATGTTTCTCAGCCAAGTACCTCAGTGCCACCTGAGCCAGCCACCAGAGCATCAGTCAGAGTTCCTCAGCCAGCAGTGATCCCCCAAGCAGACCTACCTGAGCCTCAGGTGTCTCCTGCCCGAGACTCAGTTAGGGAACCTTCACCTCCTGCTGAGCTTCAGGCGTCAGTCTCAGTTGGCCTCTCCTCTGATAGTGTGCCCATGGTTCAACGTCTGGACAACCCTGCTGCAGTTGATGCTTTTATCAAGAAGGTTGTGCCAGTCCAGATTTCAGCTATCAAGAGAAGGCAAGATGAGTTGCAGCAAGAAATGGCCGAGCTGAAGAATGAACTCAAGGCTGATATGGCAGATCTCAAGGCTTCAGTCAGCAGCAAGTTTGATCAGATTTTATCCCTTCTGCAATCGAAGCCAGCTCCCTGAAGATCTTCTTCCTATCTCTTTTTAGTGCTTAGTGGCAAAGGGGGAGAGATTAGACTCAGGGGGAGTGATTAGAGAGCATATGTATATGTAAAAAGGGCTAAGGGCTAGGTGCATGTGTGTGCATGTATGTCAAGACATTCTTTGTTTCTCTGTTTTTCATATGATGCTCTGATACTTTTTGCATGCTCTGTATTTGCTCTGATAACATATTGCTTATTCATATGCTCTGATACATATTGCTGATATCTATTTGCTCCGATAATACATATTCCAATGATATCTGCTCTGATAATATTTGATCTGCTCTGATAATATCTATTTTTAGAGAATTTAGATTTGTACTCAAGCATGCTATTCCTTGTACAACTATTGCTGAGTACTTATTCAACATGACTGCAATTCTCCGCTGTGCTTGATCCTTCAGTCATGTTCATGGAAATCCTGTTTAGTATTTACTCTCCATGTTTAAACAGAACTATGCATTTGTATTCAAACACAAATCTCTTATATGCACAGCTTTAGGGGGAGTATATACTAAACTTGGTTGAATGTCATACCATTTTATACATTGAATGCTATGTTTAAAGGGGTTGCCACTACCACCAAAAAGGGGGAGATTGAAAGTGCATCCAGTCCCAAGGAGTGTGGGAGGATAATTATCTAGCCCCAAGGTTTGGTTTTGATGGTTAATGGCAACCCTCACCTGTATCTAACATTTACAATGAGTGTGAACAGGTGTTTAGATGAACAGGTGAACGATCAAGACAACATCTGAGTGATGATGAGGCCTAAAAAGAGCAAGGAACCATGAAGGTCAGAGGGGCTAGCTGAGCTAGTCTCCTGAGGCTCAGTTGCGAGGAAGCCGAGGCTGTGCTCGAGGGCAAGCGAGGTGATGGTGGCTTGATGGAGTTCAAGGACCGTGACTGCGTCAAGGGGTTCGCTGTGCGTCTTCAAGGGCTGTCGTCTTCAGATTGTTAGCTTGGAACCAGTGCCAAGGTTCTGAGCGAGCTGGTCAGTGGCAGTGGTGAGTCCACTGTCTTCCTGAATCAGTTTTAGGCTTGTAGTGAGCTGGCCAGTGCTGTGCTCAGGTGCTGCCTGAGGCAACCGAGTCCACCTGAGTTTGGCATCTGAGACTCAGGTGGGTAGCTCAGCCGTGGCTAGTAGGTTACCTAGTGTATGTTAGATGAGTCTCAGATAGGTGTGTCTGGTGGCTCTTTGTCTAACGTGGCATGAGGGTAATGGCTAGCTGCCAGGGACCCTATAAATAGGGAACCTGGGGAGGTTTCGACCTCAACCTTTACCTCTACCATAGAAAGCACCCTGCTGTCGGAAGAAAGAGCTCTTAGTCTCCAAGAGAGTGTTGCCTGCGTGCATCCATAGTGAGAAAGAGTTGCTTTGCATCTTGAGTGCTTCAGAACTGAGAGAGTTCGTGGTACTAGTTCCTCCAAGAGTCAGAGAGAGCTCTTGGAGTTCGTCTGCTCCAAGATCGGGAAGTTGGAGCCGTTGGTGAGCAAGCCAAGTCTTGTGTGGCTGCCTCCAAGCGTTGTGAAAGAGAAGTGAACGAGGAAAAGAGCACGATTCAGTGCCGGCTGTGAAAGCAGCTTCCTCAACGGAGACATACCACTTGCTTAAGTGGGAACTTCGGTAAAACAAACCCTTATGTCTTCTTGCATACTTGTTTGGTTTGTGTTCACTTGTGCTGTCATACATTGTTCATTGTGTTTACTTGTGCTAATATTCATTGTTCACATCACTGATTCACACAACTGAGTTTCCCACCTGAGACTCAGTTGACACTTAGAACAAGTTGTCTCCTTTACTTATTGCCTATCTGTTGCACCTAGCTGAGTCACTCACCTGAGACTCAGTTGGCACATAAGTGTCTCTACTCTGCACTGATTGCATTATCTGTGTTATCCATCTGAGAGTCAGTTGCCTGACTCAGTTGGCCTATTTTCTTTAAGTAAAGCAATTAGGTTTTAATTTTATAGAGCCGACCTATTCACCCCCCTCTAGTCGACTCCTGAGATCCTTTCAGCGTTGTAGATTCCTTCTTGGAGTGTCTACTCCTAGACGGGTGTAGGAGTTGCTGTAACCACCCAAGCTTGTGTGGGCTGGTACAGTAGTCTATGAAGGTGATCTGAAGTCTACCTGCTGCAAGGTGAAAAGACTTCCACAAGCAAGTGAAAGAGACCTGAAAACTCAGGTACTCGGAGAACAAGCACGATTCAGTGCTGGCCATCTCTTTGGAGTAGCCTCTCCAATGGAGACGCACCATCTCTGAAAAGAGTGAGAACTTTGGTGAAAAATCCCTTATCTCTCTGAGTATTTTTCATTCTGCACTTACCTACTCATCTGATTTGCATGCTTGTGTGATTCACTGTTATATATAACCTAGCTGTAATCCATTCTCATTGCCTGTGTTAATCTAGCTGTGTCACAGTTGCTATATTGCTTATCTCATATCTGTGCCAGCTACCTGTTACACAGTTATCTGTTACCTGTTACACAGCTATCTGTCATATACATCTGTTTAGAGCTTTCAGATTACCTGTGTTAGCCACCTGTGTGACAGCTGTGTGTCAATTTACATATCAAATACTGTCTGAGTAGTTGACCTGTTACACAGCTAGCTAAACCCTTCAACCTGTTAAGCCTTAAACTTGATAAATTGAAGTAATTGTTTTAAAATTGATTAGCCTCCTATTCACCCCCCTCTAATCGGCACCTACGATCCTTTCAGTCGGGAAGTCCCGAAAGAGTTACCGCATACTAATACTCTTGCCTTCCAATACCTTGCACTCAACACTTAGCCTTTCGTCTTCCTTGTGCTCGCGTTCTGATCTGAAGATGGGCAAGGAGACTGCTAGAAGAATTCAACCTCACCGGACCATTGCCCATGGGTGAAGTCGGAGATCACCCTAGAGCATCTAGACTATCCAGAGGACCTCGGGGTGATCTAGTCATGTCATGGGATTGAATTCCGGTCAGCCGTGACTAGGAGACTCCTAAGCCCGATTCGGGTTGGATAGTTGTCTTTGTGAACTTCTTCCGAGGTGGCTTCTTCCTTCGTCTACTGGCTTCTTCCTCACCATGCTCTGATTCTATGGGAAAGAGCTCGTCAATCTCAATCCAAACTCGATTGTGATGTTGAGAGTCTTTGCACATTTATGCGAAGCCTACCTTGAGATCTGCCCTTCCCTTGGCCTCTTCCGGTACTTGTACAACCTGAAGACGATAGGGAGCAAAGTCATCGATGGCACGGGTCTACGGCTTCGGGAAGGCAAGGCGGAGGAGTTGATGCGGAGCATCCCATGGATAACATGTAATGAAGCTACTCAACTTCAAGTGACACGTGTATGGACCCATATGTTGCTAAGACATGGCATGAAAAGGTGAATCTTCTCCTTTACACGTGTCCATCTAATCCTACCTTGAATAGTATGGCGTTGACTCTATGCTGCCAAGGTACGAAGGACCGACCAAGGTGGGAGGCAAACGAACCAAGAGACAGACTCAGAGCACCAAGCCCAAGGTGGAGAGTGAACGGAGCAAGAGAGAGGCTCCAAGAACCAAGCATAGCCACGCCCGGACTGCTACCTCGAACCCTCCAGACGTGCACTAAAGATGAAGGCCCAGAATGTCTGGCTGAGGCCCAGACCCTCGGATTTGGCCGGACCTTCCACCCGGACACTTCGGATGAGGTCTAGATCTTCTCTAGAAGTCTCGGACCTCCCACTCGGACACTCTGGATGAGGTCCAGATCTTCTCTGGAAGTCCCGGAGGTCAGGCCCGGACCCTCCGGGTACCCGGACTGTCTGGCCCCAATCTGGAAAACGGGCCAAGGCCCATGTATCTCTTAAGTAGAGGGTTAAACCTATAAAAAACCGTACCCCCACTAATTAAGGTTTTCAAACTTGTTGTTTAGAACATAGTTGAGCTTTGCTCCTAATCTAGGGTTTCATCCCTCTAGATTTGGAGTTTCACCCTAGGCCTTGCTTTCCTTGTGGATTGTATGGATCAGCGCACGCCTCCGAGTGGTAAACGTGGCATTCATCAAGAGGAATTGTTGATTTGGTTCCTAGTTCCCAAAGGCTTTCCCATTGGGGTTTGTTGTTGGGGTGTGTCACGGACCCGGGAACTACATATGATTAGGGGAACGACTGATCGCCAAGGGCCGAAGGACCAGTCGACCTGGTGGCACGGTACCTGCGCCGTACTCACCGAGGCGGAGTGATCCGACACCTGCCCAACGCAAGCCGGCCGGAAGCGACTGGACTTCCCAGAAACCACATACAATTCCCTGATCCGGTGAAGGTTTAGAGTCGTTCCCGCATTCTACCAGGCAAAACAAGGTCGGAGGAGCCCGGTGGTTCTACCCACACCCTAACCTAGCTCGGAAGCTAGTGGGTCGCTCGAAAGCCCGGTAGGATACACCCACACCCTGCCTGGCTGGCACAGCATCTCAGCCAGCGGGTCACTCAACCGATTCCTGCTCGGCCTAGTAGTAAGAGGAACAGCCGTAACCCTTCACAGCATACCCATACACTTCATATCATACACGCATTGCATATGGGCAGCCCGAATAACAACTTGGATATCACAACAAAGCACTACATTACGATAATAAACTAGATGTCCGCATAGGACTATGAGATTACATCAGTCGGTCGTAGCCGGAAACCATATCCGAGTACGGAGTAATTAAACAACAGCGGAAGCAAAGTAGACGGTTCCCACAGCGGCGCATTGACCGCTGACCAAAAGCCACCACCTATCCCATGAGCCGAATAGCTAACCAAGGAAACTACAAGTTTAAGCGTCATCGAAATAGTCCTCGACCACCGGCTCACCTGCAAGCTCTAGGAATAACCTAGGTGAGTACAAAAGTACTCGCAAGACTTATTCGTGCTTGATTAGATGTCCTACACATGGATTTGCTACAACAGGAGTAAACATGATGCTTCTCAGAGTAACAATATACAGAATTAAGAACATAGCATAACAAGTGAAGGTAGGACGGTAGGCAACATGATATGATAGAAACATAATGAGCAGCCGATGTCCCAAGTGATACACAACTCAAATACTGACATACGGCATTAAACATGGCATTCCAATTTCCTTAAGGACCACACATTCTCAATAGACCACACCTCCATCAATTAGCATATTCAACTTCTCTCTCGAACCGCTATCGACAATACATCCCCATGAGGATAACAACGTGCCCTTCACTGGAGGTAGCTAGCCTCCCAGTGACCGGGACTCACCAATTCGATAAACTCATGGCAGAGATTCCGATAACGTTCGCGCGTGACAGGGGGAGTAATACAATGAAGTCACCTCAGGTTGGTATAGCGACAACACAACTTCAAACACCGGGGGTCGCTCCTATAGCTTCGATTAATACCAACTTTATTCATCCTTACTCCACCCTCGGCGCTCGCATCTCACTTATCTCAAGTTTCAGTAGATAGAGTATTCCAGTTCAATCCTTGTCTACACGGTGTCCAATACAGCGCAACCCTAGCATGCTAGTTGGCACATTCGATCACAACGTGAATAAGCAACACATGGAATAATAGTAAACTTATAATAAACTGCAACAAGCTCTGCTTGCCTTGCTCGGGTTGTTCCTGATCTTGCGGGGAGTCGTAAGCCGGGTGGTCTCCTTCTTCGGGCTCTGTTGCGATTAACACGAACACCGGAAAAGAAACGACAAAAAGGTAATAAGTCCAGCATGTATGCATGATGTACAATGCTAGATGTGCATTACTATAGGGACTTAAGGGTGGTTGGATACTAGGTTCGTCCAATTTCCTAGAGGGTTAGTAGAAGTCGCGCGAAAACCCTAATTCTACCTGCATGTCATTTTATGCGGTGGTAGGGTTGAGTATGAATAGGGTGCAATACTACCCGAAGTTGTATGTGAACATCGTGCTAATACTCTGAGATACAACACTGATGTAATGGAAATTTCTCGACTCGGAGCTAGGGTTACCAAGTTAGGGTTTATCGACGACTGCGATAAAAGGGGCTACAACTCATACGGTAAGATGACCTATGGTGCATGTGCCAATGTTAGGCATCTAACTGAACTAGGTCGTAGGAAATCTCATAAGATCTCCGAGTATACAAACTTTCGTCGAAATTGGAGCTATGGTCGCAGAACTAGGGTTTACAGACTCTCGACCATAGCAAAATAACCTAGATATCATCTTGTGCATGTGCTCAAAATTGAGTTTTGATTCAGCCAGATTGTAGAGAATTTCATAAGCTTTCCAAATATATAAAATTTACGAAATTTGGACGTGTGGTTTGAAAGTTATGGCTGTTTGAAATTTTATACAAAATTAACCCTAAACAGTCGAAGCCCTAAATGCTAGGTACACCCGAACCCTACCCAGCACTAAACCTAAAATCCCACGCGCACCTGAGCTAACCTACTCTGGATTCCAACTCCTTAAACCTTCTCTGGATGACATGCGGGCCCTAGATGGCAGGGCTGACTGGGCAGCCAATACCCAGTCAGCAGCTGACTGGACTCGGCCAGCCAGCCAGTACCTGCCACGCGGCCACCCGCCTCTCTCTCCCATCTCTCTCTCTGGTCTGGCCGGAGCAACAGCCCGACGGCGGTGCCCATCGTCGGAGAGCTCACCGGAGCTAGCTCCGGAGCCCTGCTAGGCTCGGGGAAAGGGCCAGATGACCGGGAGCTCACCCTGAGGAGGATGCAGTGCTCGGGGAGGGCGGAGGAGGTCGGAAAGGAGGCCGGCGACGAGGGAGGCGGCGGTGAAGCTTTGGGTCGTCGCGGCGGGGCTGCCTCGAGTGTGGATCGGAACAGCGAGGGGAGGCTCGTCGGAGTGGAGGCCGGAGTTGGAGGAGACTGCGGCGGTGAGGGGCTTCCGGGGACGGATCGGAACGAGGTGAATTGCTCACCGGAGTCGGGACCGGAGGCGAGGAAGACGACGACGCAGAGGAGATTCACAGCGGGGGAAAGGGGGAGGAGGGGTGGCGCTAGGGTTCCGAGGGCGTGGGGGAGCTGTCCGAGTAGAGGGGGTCTTTTATGGGGTGGCGCGGGGCTTCAGACCGCCGGTCGGAAGCGGAGCACCGCCCACTGCGGCCAGCCTGCGGCGGCGACGTGGAGGGGGAGGGATGACAGGCGGGCCTGGGGCGCGACAGCGGAGAGAGGGGGAAGCTGACGCGTGGGGTCGGGCTATCAGCGAGAGGAGAGGGGAGAGCGCGCGGCGGGCAGGCCGACTGGGCCGGCCGAGTAGGCTTCCGGCCTAGGGCAGTTAGGGTTTTGATTTCTTTTTCTTTTTCTTTATTCCAGATCCACTCCCCACGTTATTTTATGTGTAATCTTTGCTCCAAAAATTCTGAAATTTTTGCAGGACCTTCTAAACATTATTTATGAGTTACTGTAGAGGTTTGAATCAATTTAGAGCTTGTTTGGATGGGTGTCTAGTTCAACACTAGGGTTTGACCTAATTCGACATTTTGAACTTCAACTAGGTCTTAGGTTACTCCAAAAATTGTGAAATTTGGCATGGAGCTCACATCTCCCTATTCAAGGTCATTTCCAAGGTTTGGTAAAATTTTATGTAACTTAACTTGCCCATTTACTTAACCCTAGTTCTTCGGCACCTTAGGGTTTGCAATCGGATGTTCTGATTGGGTTGTCATTTCATGTGGTATTCATGTGGTTTTTGGATCGATCTTGGGAAGGAGGGAGAGAAGGTTAGTAGAGGGATTCATCGATGGGGTTCACTGGCCCCACCACTTGCTAATGTTATTGTCGAAGTTCGATACTTCGAATAAGTTGATTGGTGTTTGTTAACATATCCACCGAGGATGAGATATGTACATATTCTATAAAGTAAAGTTGATATACAACTAAGTTTAAGTAAGGTGTGGGTGATGATGATGCCATGTATGCATGAATGCGGAGCAAAACCCTAATCGTTCAAGTTGGGTGTTACAGGGTGGGATTCCATTTAGGCTTTCCTAGTTATCCAATCCAATCCGTGAAGATCGGGAGCCACCGTATCAACTTGGTATCAGAGCTCAAGGTTTCCATGGTTTGGATTGTATCCCCTCCTTTCCCTACCCCCAATTGCTAGCTTTGTTTTGGTTGTTCTTGCCTATTTCAAAAACCCCACAAAAAGAGCCCGATTGAAATCTAGATGCAATTCAGAGTTTTGAGTGAGCTTTGGTTATCCATTAGATCTTTGTTATACTTGTTGATCTAACCTTCCTTTGCGTTGCTTTGGCCAATTTCGTTGTTTGCCCCTCCGATTTGGTGGATTTCGGTCCGCCCGCGTCTTAGATCTGCTCCTCTGTTCACCGGTCGGACAGTCCAGATTTCACCTGGACAGTCTGGGCCGGCCGGACCCTCCAGTTTTCATTCGGATAGTCCGGGCGGCCGGACCCTCCGGAATCAACCCGGACAGTCCAGATTTAGCAAAAACTGGACACAGCAGCTTTACCGTTTGGGGCATAACTTCACATCCGGTGTTCGTTTTCAGTGACCTTGGACTCGTTTCAAAGCTAACAACGAGCTCTAGGCCATCATCATTGGCACCAATCTCCACAAGCAAGGTAAAATCTCTGAAAAGACCCTTCTTCCTTGCAACTTCTTTGCGAGCCAATCTTTCCTTTTGCGAAAACTTTGACCCTATTAAGACTAGTTCATTGATGATTGCTAGGGTCCTGTACACTTGTGCTACTTAGAATATCTTTCCCAAGAAATCAAAAATGTTAGTCTTATAAGATCTTGGCATAAAGAAAAAGAGGAAAAAGAATCAAAAAAGAGAAGAAAAGAGAGAAAGAAACATGCAAATGCTGTTGATCCTTTTGTAGGGAAAACGCAAGCTTGAAAGGAAATCCAAATAGGGAGAGTAGTCAAGTGTACAAATCCTTTGCCCTACAAATTTACAATCGAGCTAGCATCTTTCCTAGTATTTGTGAAACATGAGATTCTAGTCTTCGCTGGGAACATTCTTGTATTAGCTCATTTCTTGGTTGCACAAATCCCAGTATCTTTGTGTGTGAGTTGTCTTGTGCTTTGCTTATATCCTTTGAGATCAACTCTTGTTGCATTGTTTCTATTGTGGATTATTACTAATCTTTGCAATACCTCTTTACCCAACTACTTAGTGTGTGTGTTGTGCTAACCTTTTCCGAGCTCCACATAAGCCTTTGAGTGTGGTAGCATTAAAGCTTTGGTTGAGATAGTGCTTTGGAACTTGGAACTCTTTCAACTACCTTTTGAGGGTCACCATTTCCCCGGCAGGCCTCTAATCCTTCAATCCAAGGAAGGTAAGGACTTCGGTGGTAAGTGAGGTGAGCAAAAAGTGTAGGGTTCCAACTTCCACATACACCAAACACATATATTTTGTTGCCTATTCTAACCATGTTTAGGAGTGGCTACGGAGTGGATATCAAGAAGAAGAAACAAGTCCAATCCTCGACAACTACACTTCAAGCATCATGGGCTTCAACATATGGCACTAGTGCTCCTCGTGTATCTTCCTCATTGGACTTCACCACCAAGAACCACAACGTCCCAAGCTCAAAGGGATTGAGAAGCTATCACAAAAGGGTGGATAACGATGAAGTAAGAAACACAAGCACCCACCGCCAAGATAATGAAAATGCGAAGCTCAGCAAGCCCAAGTCCCCTAGAGATCACATAGAGATTTCATTCTATGGAACTCGAGACCCGGAGGAGTACTTTGAATGGGAATGGCGGATGGATAAATTCTTCATGCTTCAACGAGTATCCCCAATTGATGATGTCAAACAAGCCACGATGGACTTCAATGACTACGCTTCAAGATGATGGCATCTACTTCCCATGAAGGAACTCATCACCGAATGGGCAAGCTTGAAGATGCTTATGAGAGATGAGTTCGTGCCACCCAAGTACTCAAGGGAGCTACTTCGCCAAGTGGAGAGCATCAAGCAAAGGAACCAACCGGTCCAAGTCTACTTCAATGAAATAAAGCGTGCAATGCGACGAGCTGGTGGTTTTAGTACAAGGATGAGATGGAGTACTTTGAGGATGGATTGAACTTCGACATCATGTCATCACTTCCTCTCAAGAACTTCAAAAGCTTGCTAGACCTCTTGGAGGGTGCTCCCGAGGCAGAGAAGCGCGTTAAGGTGATGGCGAACAAGTCTCTTGAGATGTGACCTTTGGAGGTGATAAAGGAGACAGTGAATGTACTAAAGCCATTCAAGAAGCAAAGTCAGAGTAGCGCAGCGAAGCCACTCATGGCTCAACCTATGGAGGCAAGTACAAAGATGGTGAGCATGGGATTTTCCCTTTGACCAAGGTGGCGAGCAATGTTATCCAAGATGGTGCTTGCGCCTTTAGAGGCGAGGCGAATGAGCACATGATCGAGCATAGGATTTTTCCTTGGATCAAGGAGGCGCATGGAGATGAATAGTATGCTACCTAATGCGTTGACTCTATGCTTGCCAAGGTACAAAGGACCGACCAAGGTGGGAGGCAAAGGAACCAAGAGACAGACTTAGAGCACCAAGCCCAAGGTGGAGAGTGAACAGAGCAAGAGAGAGGCTCCAAGTACCAAGCCCAGCCACGCCCGGGCTGCTGCCTCGGACTCTCCAGACGTGTACTGAAGATGAAGGCCTGGACTGTCCGGCTGAGGCCCGGACCTTTTGGATTTGGCCAGACACTCCGGATGAAGGTTCGAATCTTCTCTGGAAGTCCCGGACCTCCCACCCGGACACTCCGGATGAGGGTCCGGATCTTCTCTGGAAGTCTCGGACCTCCCACCCGAACACTCCGGATGAGGGTCTGGATCTTCTCTGGAAGTCCCGGAGGTCAGCCCGGACCCTCCGTGTACCCGGACTGTCCGGCCCCAATCCGGAAAATGGGCCAAGGCCCATGTATCTCTTAAGTGAAGGGTTAAACCTATAAATACCGTACCCCCACTAATTAGGGTTTTCAGACTTGTTGTTTAGAACATAGTTGAGCTTTGCTCCTAATCTAGGGTTTCATCCCTCTAGATTTGGAGTTTCACCCTAGGCTTGCTTTCCCTTGTGGATTGTACCGATCGGCGCGTGCCTCCGAGTGGTAAATGTGGCATTCATCAAGAGGAATTGTTGATTTGGTTCCTAGTTCCCAAAGGCTTTCCCATTGGGGATTGTTGTTGGGATGGGATTCCATTTAGGCTTTCCTAGTTATCCAATCCAATCCGTTAAGATCAGGAGCCACCATATCAGGAGTACATCGACTTCCCTAGCAAGAGCTCATGGTCGGGCTTACATAAGAAATGGTTCTATTGCCAGTTGCCCACTACTGGAGGCATAAGATTCAGGGGTCTGTGCCATGCCAAATCGGCACGTGGTCCGAGGAAATGGATCTGAGTCCTCGTGTCCAGCCATTGGTCGATGCCATTGTTGCTCTCAAAGAACGAGGTCTGACAGCCTCGGATGTCGTTGAAGACTCCATCAAGCGGGGCCTGAGTCCTTTACGCGGTAAGGCCTTAGGTGGCTGGGAGTCTTCAGGTGATTTATACTCAACCCCGGGAAGTAAGATAGGTAACCTTCGCTTCCAAGGATCTTGGTACTTCGAAAGGACCCCTTTCGATCCTGAGTAACTATCTTTGTAGCCCTTCCATGATCAACGGTGTACCTTTGGACAAAGGTCCTTTTTGAGAAGGTGGCTCCAGCAAAATGTTTTGATGTGCCGGTGTCGATCCTTAGGATGCTTCACAAGGATCGACAAGCGATCCTATCGGTAAGTCTTATCTAGTCATGGTTTTTCTTTTCATTCCACCGAGTAGTGTTGGATTAACTATAGCTACACTCAGATGTTTCTACAGCGAGTAGGTCGGGGTACTCCCAACCTAGAGATGGAGAGTACGGGAGCGACATGCGAGGATGTTGTGGTCTTGGAACACTGGTGTCATCACCCAGTTCCCCAGGGGAGACGGTTCATCTGCCACTGGGACTCCAGCGAAGGGCCAACCGGGAGTGGCTCTTCTGGCAGCGTCACCTACTCCTCCTCCACCTTTTCTTCCGAGATCTTCCCCCCCAGGTAGTTCTTGAACTCATCTTGGGATGTTTTCTCCTTGTTGTGGTAGAGTCTCACACTGTGTTGTCGTGCAAAGAGTACAGGAATCTCGTCTGGAGGAGTCGGGTCCCCCAGTCGTGGAAGGTCTAACTATGGAGGAGTCGGGAGTCGAGGAGATGACTCCTCAGATAACTCTATCCAAGAGAGGGCTGAGCCTCCCGGAGCACAAGGTTCCGCTTTGACTAAAGTGGCCGAGGTAGGTAACCTTCTTGGAGAACCTCTTCTTGAGTAGGGGATAGTTGTTTCTGACTTAGTTGTTTTTGCAAAGAAGAAAGCCCCTCGCCCATGGTAGTTGATTTGGCGTGGCGGACCGATCATCCAGGGACGGTGGCCACCGCACCCATAGCTAGGCCATCTGTGGAGGCTGAGAAGCCCCCGACTCTGGTGTCTGACCAGCCTTCGGCCCAGGAGGTCGGAGTTCCTGCCCTAGTGATGGCGCCTCCCTTGGTCTTGAGGATCGAGGGACCTCCTACGTCGGTGTTGCCGCCAGAGCTGATGGCTCTTGTTGAGGGAGGCCTCAACTTGGCTAAGTGCATTGGGCCCCTTCTAAAGGTAACAAGTGCAAATAGATATTAGTATATTAATCTACTCGTATTGAGAAGAACCTTGCCGTTGCAGCTCGCTCTATCCCGGGTGACCCCTTTCCAGTCAGAAGTCTAGGATTTGAAGAAATGCTTGGCTGAGTCAGACACTACGTTGGAGGCGGAGAAGTCTCAGATGACGAAGCTAGAAAGCAAGAAGGGCCAGTTGGAGCAGGGCCCAGCTCACCGACGAGTTGTCGAAGGTCCAGTTGTCACTGTCCCGAGTGGAGTCCAGGGTGTCTGATCTTAAGGACAACCTTCTCTATGCCATGGACCTGCTTGAGACAGTTTGACTGAGGTTAGGTTTGTGGTTCTTCCATCGAAGAACCACCAACTCCGACAAGTCAAGCTGACGGTGCCTCTCTCTAGCCTCAAGCCGATGGTGGAGGCCCACATCGCCACCCAACTCCGATAAGGGGTTCAAGACTCACTGGCGATGGGTCTAGCCTTGCTCAATGCCTGTCACCTAGAGATGGACATCGATGCCCTCCGCGATGAGCTTCCGGAAGTGGAGGCAGGGGAGACCGAGAAGCTAGTCGCAACAATGTATGATGCTGCAAATGCTTTTATTGAAATACTCGATGTATAAACTCCTGCATCAAATAAAGACTCCAGTGTTTTGGTCAATATATGTGTTATGCGAATGTTTATCATGTTTTCTTTAATTTAGTGTTAGATCTTATTGGGAACTTGGCACTAAGGGTTTATCGAGAATGCTAAACACTTGGAGCTTTCTAGTTTTTCTCCTCTAACCTGAGTCAGAAGACCTCACTACTAGTCAGGGAGTTTGGTTAGTCAGGCCTTAGGTCTAGGTTGAGTGGAGGGTTCAAGGACCCCCAGTCACTCGTAGATGAGATAAGGGATCTTCCTCTGTCCTTTCGAGACCATAGTTTGGACTTCTTCCTCTTCGCAGGGAGAAAGACATAGGCACCTATGTTCTTCGTGCTCGATAAACTGTCTTAACGTCACATTGCCCGGCTATTCTTGCAAAAGCTAGTCGAAAAGCCTTCTTGGTTTACTAAGTGTTGAGCAATTTTCATCGAACATGCCGTACTTTGCACCTTCAGACTGCTCTTAGGCCTGAGTCAGAAAGCTTTGCCACTAGTTAGGGAGTTCAGTCAGTCAGGCCTTAGGTCAAAGTCGAGTGGAGGGTGCAGGGACCATTTGTCACTTGTCAACATGGTAAGGGAATTTTCTCTGTCCCCACGAGGCTAGAGCTTGGAGTTCCTTCCCTTTGCAAGTACTAAGTCTTCAAGTGTTCCATAAAACATGTTGTCGTGAAACTTTTCAACCCCATTGTACATGTCCAGCTCCCGACTTGCTATCGGAAAAGGAATGCTTCGGATAGGCAGTCAAGAATAACAATTTCATTTAACTGAGTGTATGTGTACAGCTTGAAAGAAAACTAAGCATTCATCCGGGTCTTCCCCTTGGCCATAGGCTCTCTGTGGCACCTTGTGGCCTTATCGACTCCAACATTAGCTTATCCGGGTGCACGTGCTAGGTAAAGATACCTAGAGTGGCTCACCACTGGTTACCCTATCGTACAGGTGCTCGGTATTTGGAGTAAGAGAGATGTTGTCGTGGAGAGGCGCTGACAGCTATTGGGAGTGACTCATGACATAGAACTTGGGAAGCTGATCGATGTTTGGTGCACGTGCTAGGTAAAGCTGATCTACGTGTATGTTATCTTAGGTACTTACACATAGAACTTGGGAAGCTGATCGATGTTCCAAGAATTGGTGAGGACTCAACCGTCCTCCATGGCTAACCTGAACGACCCGGGGCAAGTAGCCTTGGTAATTGTATAGGGACCTTCCCAATTCAGGGAACACTACTACAGATATGCACATCACAGACGGGTGAAAACCGTCATCCAAGATGGTTTTCTCACCCGTCTATGATTAGTGGTTTGTGATGAACTATTTTTATCCAAGACGGTAGCATTCACCCATCTGCGATGTCCGTATTACAAAAATAAAAAAATAGCCCCCAAAACGGCGGCTACATTAACGCCGTCGGTCGTCGTCCTGCATTGCCGGCCACCAGCAGTGGAGCGCCACCAGATTCGCCCGCCATGGGCCACGCCATCTCCAGATCTGGCCGTTTCTGGCTCGAGGGCCGTGCCGCTGCCGGATCTAGCCGTCCCGGGCTCAAGGCCGCTGTCACGGACCCGGAATTTCATATGATTAAGGGAACGCGAAGTCGCCAAGGACCGAAGGACTCGTCAGCCCGGTGGCACGGTACCTGCGCCGTACACACCAAGGTAGAGCGATCCGACACCCGCCACCTGCGAGCCGGCCGGAAGCGACCACTCTTCCCAAAACCACATACGATTCCGTAATCCGGTGAGGAGTCAGAGTCGTTCCCGAATCCTACCACGACAAACAAGGTCGGAGGAGCCCGGCAGTTCTACCCACACCCTAACCTAGCCCGGAGGCTAGTGGGTCGCTCGAAAGCCCGGTAGAACGCCCACACCCTGCCTGGCCGGCACAGCATCTCAGCCAGCGGGTCACTCAACCAACACCTGCTCGACTTAGTAGAACAAGGTACGGCTTCGACTCTTCACGGCCTACCCAAAACGCTTCATATCATACACGCATTGCGTAAGGGCAGCCTGGATTAACAACTCGGATATCATCACAAAGCACTACATTACGAAATTACTAATAACAGTCCCCGAGGGAACGATATATTACATCAGTCGGTTATCACCGAAAACATATCCGAGTACGGAGAAATTTAACAACAGCGGAAGCAAAATGATTAGACCCACAGCGACATAGCGGTCGCTGAACAAAAGCTACAACTATCCCAACAATCGAACACAACCGAGGAAACACACGTTCAAGCTTCGTCAAAATAATCATCGACCACCGGCTCACCTGCAAGCTCTAGGATTAACCTAGGTGAGTACAAACGTACTCGCAAGACTTATTCGTGCTTGATTAAATGTCCTACTCATACTAGTATAACATAAAGTAAACATGATGCGTGAAGATAAATAACAAGATCATATCACACCAACCATTTACAAATCATAATATGAATATTGCCTAAGATCCAATCCTCCAAATATCTCTAATCTGGGGGGTGTGATGGCAACCACTCGCCGCATGTGAGTCTCAAATATTCAATATGGGGCACAACGGCCAAATATGGGGCACAACGGCCAAATATGGGGCACAACGGCCAGATATGGGGCACAACGGCCAAACATGGGGCACAACGGCCAGATATGGGGCACAACGGCCAAATATGGGGCACCACGGCCAAATATGCACATGGACAGGGTTCCATCACCACCACACCTCAAATTTTAATCTCTCGGACCGTCACCGGCAGCCGATCACCCTGAGTGTAGTAAGGGCCCTATCCCTTGGAGGTTGCAAGGCCCCAAGGGCCTCGAGTTACCTCGACTACACCCCAGCATCGCTGTCGCTAACGTCCACGTGTGACAAGAGTAGTTGTTCCGATGGAGTGACCTCCAGGTTGGTATCGCGACATAAACACTTCCAACGCCTCGTCGCAACATGCTCCTCCAGTGATACCAAGCTTATCCATCGGACACTTGCCCTTCGACTCTCACATCTCACTTAAATGGATTCAAGTATTCATCATTTCAGGTTGACCTCAATCAACACTTGACATGTCACAAAAACAGACCCTAGCATGCTAGTTCACAACCAAGATAACAATATCAACATACGATGGGATAAACA
Source organism: Stipa capillata (assembly GCA_019208055.1). NCBI lineage: Eukaryota > Viridiplantae > Streptophyta > Magnoliopsida > Poales > Poaceae > Stipa > Stipa capillata. The sequence goes on along the minus strand of JAGXJF010000513.1, from coordinate 27,624 downwards.
GATATTGAGTAATAAAAGGGTGCAACAAGCTCTGCTTGCCTTGCTCTAGTTGTTCCTGGTCTTGCGTGGGGTCGTAAGCCGGGTGGTCTCCTTCTTCGGGCTCTAGTGAGCGATACCGGAAAATAACCGGTAAGAAGTAACAAGAACCAGCATGTATGTATGAATGATGGGTGCTAGCTACATGCTCCTACGATGATGGGTGATGTCGAGGAACTAAGGCTATGTGCATGGTTTAGTTGTAAACCAACAAGGTTACGCGAAATGCTAAGCATGCATGCATGGGGTATGATATGCAACTAAGGAGGAAGGCTTCAAATCTATAATTAGGGTTATGGCTAATTAGATTGATTCGTTGTCGTAGGTGAGAACATGGGGTCGCGATTATTTCCTAGCTGTTAGGCGAATTGTGAGACTAAGCATTTTACGTTTGACTGTTAAGCTAGATTCTCTAGTTTACATACTTTTGGAGGTCGTTAATATTTTCTATGAGTTCTACAAGTTTAATCAACTTTAGCATTTCCTGTCTTCTTCTCAGTAAGGAACAGGGTATTGTATATCTCTTTTCCAACGTTATTACATTATCTAAGAACAACAAGTGGGTTCATTGTTACTTATACACATCAGTTAATCAATAAGCAATCGGATTGTCAACTTAGTTTGGAATTGTCCACAATTGAATTAGAAGAGTGGGTTCAGCAAGAACCAATTTATGGCAGTTGGCCGATCCCTCTTTAATATCGTGGTGAGGAATGTTAGATTAGTCGTTAATCTTTATCCACTGATGATTAGTCATTTAAGTTGCGACTAAACCAAGCGTTAGTTATGTTGGTTCTGGAATATTTCACTTAGTTGAATGGTTAAGGTATAGCACTGACTGCCATACTATTCCTAAAAACCTAGACTACCCAGCTACCACTTACTCAAATAGGATACCAGGGTAATAAAAACCTCAGCTAAAGCATATGTGTATTACCTTCGAACCTACGTATTTTCTTACTATTGAGCCAACCTAATAATTATGGAATACTTGGGTCACTAGATAGATCATTGGTCAGGTTTAGCATATATCAACCAAGCATGTTTTCCAACTTGTATTCAGAAACTCAGCCCTCAGCCCTCGAAAATCAACATACCAGCAGCAGCATTTTGCCCATAACTTTTGATTGACAAATCCAATGTGAGCAAACTCAGTGGCGTTGGAAAGCTATCGACGATACCTACCTTCCATCTTTTGGGGGTGACACCAGATTCCCAAAAGTTTAATCCCAGAATTAGGATGAACTTCGGCAGATCTAAACCCTGGGAGAACACTCCTAGCTGCAGCAGTATTTTGAGCATAACTTTTAGACTATAACTCCGATTGGAGCAATTCCAGTGGCATTGGAAGGCTTAGGACGAAACCCATAACTTCTTTCATTGAATCAACTCGGGATTTGTCACGGTTTGGTTGCAATTTTCAGATCAATCTCACTGTCCTAACTTCAAACATGCAAACTAATTCTTAATTTTCAAAACTCAAGATTTCTTCAAATCCACACTTATCTAGGGGCTACTGAGGTATACCTTGCAGCATGCATCTCCAATTTGAGAGGATGCCAACCAAAACCACTAAAATCCCCCATCTTTCCTTCTCTAATCCCTTCTTCTTTCTTCCTCCTAGCTGCTCCAAAGTTCTAGCCCATAGCTCTTCTCTTGCTCCTAGCTGCTCCAAGCTTCTTCTCTTGCTTCCCCTTTCTTCCTTCTCCTCCCCTTGGCTGGGCTCCTCCTCTCGGTTGGTCACTGCAGCAGCAGCTGGACAGCAGCTCGTGGCAAGGGGAACAAGGGGGGGGAGGCGGGCTTGCCCTGCCGCGGCAGTGCAGGGGCGAGGCGCGGCAGCTGGGGGAGGTGGCGCGGCAAGGGGTTGGGTAGCGCGGCAGAGGGGAGCTGGGCGCTGGGGTGGCGCGGCAGGCGCGGCAGGGAGGAGGGGAGGCGCGGCAGAGGGCCTGGCCGGCGCGGCAGAGGGCTGGCCGGCGGCAAGGGGAGGTGCTGAGCAGGGGCTGGCCGGCGGTGCATCTGGACTGAGCAAGAAAATGGGAGAAGAAGGTGGCAGAGTGCCCAAAGTTGCTTGCATGTGGATGGTTTTTGGGTGGATTGGAAGATTAGGAGCTGGGGAATCCAATGGGGTAACATGCATGAGCCATTCTTGGTTCTTGGTGGGATTTTGGAGGGGAGAAGGGAGCTGGTTGCTTTGGAGAATAGAGGGGGAGAAAGAGAATGGGGAGTTCTTGCTGCTGTGCTGCGTGGGGAAGAAGGGGAGCTGCGGTGGGGGAGAAAAGAAAGGGAGGAGGAGGAAAAAGGGGCTGCCATGTGGGTCCCACGGCTGGTAAGTAGGGTAGGGCATTTTTCTTATTTGCTTTCTTTCCTTTAGTTATATTTCTTTGCTGCTTCGAGCTAGGTTAAAAGAAAAAATTGAACCCAAAGACTAATTTACTATTTGGTGCAACTTGTTTATCACATATTTGAATTTCTAGAATTCTATTAGGAGGAAGGGTTTATGGTTAACGGTGACTCGATTATAATATAATCCGACTAGGGTTTGGAATCGAAAGCCATTGAGTCATTCTCCAAAATGTTTCACAATATTAACATTTAGGGTCAAGAAGGTAGCTAGCTCCTGAACATGCAATTTTGTTGAAATCGGAGAAGAAGAGAATCAGGTGATGGTCTTATCTCAATTTCGTTCGAGGAGACTCGCTTTGGAAAAATACTTCGGGTTTAGATATACAAATGAGTTCCACTTAACTTGCAAAAATTTATGGAGGGCTAAAGTGTTTAGAAAGTATAGAAATTTTAGAAGCATGAATTTTTAATGACATTGGTTCTGTTGTTCTTTCCCATATTAATTATAAGGTAACATGTTAGGTTTTCTTTACGTCACATTTCTAGGGTTTTCGAGTTGAGCTAATTTTAATATGACCTATATGCATGCATGTTATGAGAAGAAATTCGGGTATACATGATGATCCTTACTGATCTCGTGTTTTAGGATTTGGGTCATTACAGCCGCTGCGCCGCCACTGGGTCCGGCCACCTCGGGCTTGAGGCCGCTGCGCCGCCACCGGGTCCGGTCACTCCGGGCTCAAGGCCGCAGCGCCGCCGCTGGATCTAGTCGCCCTGGGCTCGATGCCACCGCCAGTCAAGCCCTCGCGGTGTGGGAGGCAAGGGGAGGAGGGTGAGAGGAGAAGGCCGGGATGGGCTCGGCTACGGGGTGGGGAAGGACTTAGAAAATTTCAAACAGCTTGGGTTTGTGGGGCGAGTTTATATAAAAGATTTTTGGGCCGAATGGGCCATGTTGCTTCACAGACGGGTTGGCAAAAAGAGCCCGTCTGTGATATCAGACCCATTATCACAAACGGTTTCAAGAATAAAAACCCGTCTGCGATGGCCTCCTTATCACAGACGGTTGACCGAAAAACCTGTATGTGATGTAAATTTTGACAAAACCTATCTGTAATGTATGTGATTAGAGACGGGTTTTGATGAACCGTCTGAGATGAAGTGTCTAGGATGAGGCTTTCTGTAGTAGTGGAAAGTTTGTTACTATTGCTTTGGTTTTGAAAGAGTCATAGAACTAGGTCTCCGACTTGGAAGGGAGTGTTCCCTAACGTTATATCTTGGTAACGCCGGAGGGACTGTTGGTACTTGGCTGATCTTATCCTCTTTTCCTCGATGACGTTGAGGTCATCTTCCTATTGGCAAGCTTCATCCTTGTTGGCGAATAACTCGACTCGAGGGGACTATAGTTTTAGCTCACAGGGAAGCATGGCTTTTGCCCTGTAGACTAGGAAGAATGTTGTTTCACCTATTATCCGACTGGCGGTGGTCTAGAGTGCCCAATGGATGGAAGGTAACTCTGAGACCCTTGCCTTGGCGTGGGCGGAGACACGGTCGAGGATGTAGGCCTTCATGGCCTGCAGTACGAGTCTGTTGGCTTGCTTGACCTATCATTACTTTGAGGACGGGCCACGGAAGCAAAACAGATCTTGATGCCAAGCTCCTCGCCGTACTCGGTGAATGCCGCGCTAGAGAACTGAGTGCCGTTGTCGGTGATGATCCTGCTCGGGATGCCGAATCGAGAAATGATATTCTTCACAATGAACTGTTTGGCGACTTCCGAAGTGATCTTTGCGACTGGTTCAGCCTCGATCCACTTGGTGAAAGTATCGATAGTGATGAAAGAGAACTTGAAGCCCCCAGGTGAGACTGGGAAGAGGCCCAGAATATCTAGCTTCCACGTCTCGAATGGCCACGACAGGGGTATTGTCTGTAAAGCTTGAGCGGGTTGGTGAACGTGCCTGCTATGTAATTGACACTGATAGCAACACCTAGCCATCTTCCTCACATCATGTAGAGCCGTAGGTGTAACATCCACAATTTTTACGGATTTAAATTCTTTTTTAGAGAAGAGGAAGTGCAACTATGTAATCTATATATTAATATTTTAATTGGTTTTTACTCCAAATTAATTAAAGGCTTGGAATTAATTTGAGAGCTGTTAAGTGGAGTTATGAATTTTCATTTGATATTATTTTGGAAATTCTCTTTGGACATATTTTTACTGAGTTCTCCAAGCTCAATTTGATTTACTGAAATTTTCTGAGAATTTTCGGAAGCATTTTTGGTATTTTTAAAGGTTATATTTGATTTTCTGTAGGATTAAAATTTGAAAATGCATTTTTTATTCTTTTTCTAAAGTCTCCTGGGCCTAAACGGGCCAAGCCCTGTGGCTGGCCTACTCCCCTCTCGTCGGCCTACCGGTTGGCCTGCTCCTCTCTCAGTCGAGCAGGCCGCTCACCCCCACCTGGGCCGCGCCCACTGCTGGGCCACTCGGCCCATCCCCCGTGCCAGCCTGCCTAGGATGCGTCTCTCACCCAAGTGGGCCCAGCATGGGCCACTTCCCCTGCCGCTTGGGCTGGCCTAGCCGGGCAGCCAAGCCAGGCCAGCCAAGCAGCGCAACATGCAGCGGCCACAACAAGCGCATGTCGCGTGATGTGCGGCGTCGCCACCTGGTACATGCATCAATCCATCAACCTTATGCATCCAGTGCATAACATGGCCATCTCATTTCCTTGTCTATTTTGCAAATCACCAAATCTCTTAGCAAGTCTTAGATCTTAGTGTTAAAATGGGGTATTTAGGACCCAATGAACCCACTAGTGTGAGCGGATTTTGAATTCATTTGAATTCGGATGAATTTCGACCAAAATTTGAGCTAACATTGTACTGGATGAAAATTTTGAAATTATTTCTTTTTTAGTAGATTACCAGTATGTGTAGGACCTACCCCGATTTTTCCCATGATTTTAGGAGTTACACACAATTTTATATAATTGATTTTCTATCTGTTTTAATTATTAAAAATAGAAATACCTTCTATTTCTACAATTTTAGAGTAATACTGACTGTTTAGCTCATTGTGGTAAAATTTGGTAAAGTTTTGCCACTATTTTAGCTTGCTAATAATTGTGTATAAATTCTAGATAATGTTCGCGTACCAAATAATAGACTACTGTTAAATATTATTTTTCTGTAAAATTAAAACCTTGCTGTAATATTTAATAACACATTTTGTTAGGTCCACACCTAAGATTTGCAATTGTACGGCATTTTTTATTTATATTTGATTTGCAAATACCTGATAATGTTAAAAGTGCACATATGTCTTTATTTTTACAGTACAACCATGTGATGACCCTATATTAGTATCACACTTAGGACCTTGTTTTATTTTTATTTGACATTTAGCTTGATTAGACTTTATTTCATTAAGAAATAATTTTATTAATTAAATAGTCCTAAGAAATACTTTTCTATTTAAGTAAGAAATAATGAAAACCTTATTTCTACCTTATTATTAATACGCCATACTAGCTGATATCTAATCCCGTATGATATAATATATTATTTTTTCATTATCTTATACACGGTTAAGACCCTTCTTTGGGAGACCCCAAATTAAGGACCGTCTTAGGGTTAAAACCCTAATCTGATCTTCGACACATTTTGTCCGTCGTCGATTCCTACCTCTCTTTTGCAGTTGGATTTTTATTCTGGAATAGTTATTTATTTTGTTAGCTTTATTTTCCTTTACGACGACCAGGGAGTGACGCCGACGATGCCGGGCCCAACTTTGAAGAACAACAACTCGACAACGAAGGCATGCCCCCTCTTTCTTGATCATTTTGATCCCATATTTTTAAAGTCATTATATTTTACTGTTTTTAAACAGGCATGCTGTTTTACTCCCCTAGCTAGCGTGTCGATTGACACACATGTACCTTGATCTGCTTGTCACCTTTTTACCAGATACCCTGAATATATTATTTAATATTTTAGAATAGAGTAGAGAATATATTTAGCCATGCTTAATTATCCCTAGGATGCTTTTACCTTGCCTCTTTGGAGGAACGATCTTCGGATCATTGTTATAATTATTGAAACTTTGTTGAGCTCACTGAGCTAGGGCCGGATGCCTATTATTGTTTCCTATTTCTCTATTCTTCCTTTTCTACTCTGGGTAAAACTTACCATCTAAAAGGTGCGGGCGATAGATGAATCATGAGTTGAAGGAGCAGATGGTCGTTCGTCATGAGTTGAGGGAACCATCGGTCATCCGTATCAAATAAGGTCAAATTCATGATTTTGAGAAGTGTGAAAATAGTACGACCACATACTATATGGGCACTGACTTGGTCAAGTAGGTTAGTCGAGTCTTGGTATGGACATCGTCGTACCACAGAAGGGTGGACGTAGCTACGAGTACCTCGACACAGATGGGAGGCCAAAGGGTGGGATGTACTCTCAACTATGTGTCAGAGTCGGTGGGCATGTCACATTGGGAGGAGATTAGCTAAAAGGCCTCGTCATGATCTCCCTGCCGGTACACCGATAGGTGTGTACTATGCTTGTGACGGCCGGTGGCATCAAGACGAGACTGTGTCGTGCGGGTAAAGCATACAAACTCTACAAACTGTCAAACTACTCGATTAGCTATATCCACAGTAACAGATGTAAGATAACTCATTGTTGATAAAAAGACTTGTCAATAGGTGGTGGGAACCTATGATCGAGTTTATGCTGGATACCTTACTCGCATGTATTGGTCATGGACCCTCACATTGATGTCAAACCCCTAAATAAAAACCTGATTTTAGACCAAAACCATCTCTAAAAATTATTGTAGTATTTAAACCCTAAAATGCTCTTATGCAAAATAGCCATACAACCTTCCTTTGTAGCCTCATATATATTGGTTTAGGTGTTTTCCAACGAGGGTGCATGCTGAGTACATGAAATACTCATCGACATGTTTCATTATGATGATGGATAAATGACTACACTGCCGAGGACGTTGACGGCGACTACTACTACGATGATCCCGAGGAGTGAGGTCATGTTAACTCCGTCAACTGCCTATGGCTGAGATGGAGCCTTCCAGTTTATCACTTTCTTTTCCGCTACTTTATTCTCTGTAACGATCATGTGACCGAGTACTTTGATAAAGCCAGATGACTTCTATTTTGTCAAGACCATGTTGTAATAAATTTGACAGGGCAATGTTATCATTTTGACCATGTTCGTCAGCTTGATCCTGGACTGATGATGATACACAGAGGGGATCTGGAAGTTAAGTCTAGAGTCTCACAGTAGGCCAGTAGAAACCTTGTCTAAAGGCTTTTCTGACCAGGGTTTAGAAGGAAGCATGAGCTCTGCACACTCTCCCATGGATTTGGTTGAGTAATTGGATACACTGCTTCTGAGTGATGTACCTGACGAGCACTCCATGGGCGCCTCTACGGTAGATAGCACCATCGACTAGGGAATACATCCTGGCTCTATGGGAAATCTACTTGGATAGTGCCTCGCTCTCGGACGTAACTTGATTCTAAAGGTACTGGCGGATGGGGTCCATCCATGGTTCTTCTCGATCAAGCAGAGCTACAAGTTTCCCCGGTACTCCTCGTGGAGCATCAATGCCTGGCGATGTCTTGAGCTGACTGTCCGTCGCTCCTTTGGCTACATCATCTATGGATGTCATGGTATTCACCATGTCATCTACCGATGTCGCGGACGGTGTTGAGATCTTTTCGACAAAGACCCCAGAAGGACATGGAGATCATGATGAGGCTAGTCAGGCAAGCTTATCGGCGAGGTAGTTATCCTTTTGAGAGATGTATCTGACCTCGAGTCCGATGGATTTCTTTTCTAGCTTCCTCACCTCCAAAAGGTAAGCCACCATGGTCTTATCCAATGTTTGATAGTCCTTACTTACTTGCTTCATCACCAGTTGTGAATCCCCACTCACAAGTGGGCGGTGGATACCAGGTGTAGAAGTTACTCGAAGACAAGTGAGCAAACTTTCATACTCAGCCACATTGTTTGTGGCAGGGAAGTCAATGCACAATATGTATTGCATGCATTCTTTGGTCGGGGAAGTGAGAATGATCCTAGCCTTGAAGTGTGAGTGAGCCATCAAAGTGCAGTTTCCAGATATCTGAGTTCTCGGGTGGCACTTGTTGGGGCCGCTCGGGCTCGGTCCACTTGGCGACTAAATCGGTGAGGGCCTATGACTTGACTGTTGCACGCGGGGTGAGGGCCAATTGCATCTCTGTTGTGAAGGATGTCTCCGAGTGGGAAGGTGGTGGGTATGACGATCTTGTGAGCCTGAAAGTAATGTCGTAGCTTGCGAGAAACTATGAGTATTGTGTAGAATAGCTTTTGCACTTGAGGTTAGCGCTCGTTCGGTCCGTGAAGGACCTCACTGACGTAGTATGGTTGCTGAATCTTCTCTCATTTGCCGGGCTCCTCACGTTCGACCACCAAGACTCCACTTACGGCTCATAGACTGGTTGCAATGTACAGCAATAGTTCCTCCTCTAGGTTTGGAGCGACTAGCACACGGGGGGATAAAAGATAGCTTTTGAGATTTTGGAATGCCTTTTTAGATTCTTTTGACCATGTGAAGCCGTCGTGTTGTTGTAGTAGCTTGAAGAAAGGTAGCCCCCGGTCTCCGAGATGGGATATGAAGCGGTTGAGTGTGGCCATGCATTCGGTTAGCCTTTGGACTTCTCCTACTGACTTGGGAGACTTCTCGGGTTTGGCTTCGATTCCTCGGTGTGAGACTAGGAAACTGACTAGCTTCCCCGCATCGACTCCGAATACGCACTTCTCCGGGTTGAGAATGATTCGATTTCTTCATGGATTGGTGAAGGTCTCGAGTAGGTCTCCGAGAAGATCTTCTTTCTTTTTAGACTTGATGCCAAGGTCATCGACGTAGGCTTTGATGTTTCGGCCAATCTGATTGTGTAAGGCAAATTGCATTCCATGCTGATATGTAGCTCCAGCATTTTTCAATCCAAAAGGCATCTTCATATAACATAATACCCCGAAAGGAGTTATAAATGAGGTTTTCTCCTCGTCTTCTGGACACATGCTGGTTTGGTGGTAACCAGAGTATGTGTCGAGAAGGCATAGATAGTCGCACTAGGAGGTGGAGTCAACTATCTGATCTATCCTAGGTAGAAGAAAATTATCTTTCGGGTAGGCTTTATTGAGGTTGGTGAAGTCCACACACATGCGCCACTTTCTGTTTTCGTTCCGAACCATGACTGGGTTGGCCAGCCACTCAGGATGATCGACTTCTCGGATAAAAACTGCCTTCAAAGCTTCTCAATCTCTACCTTGATGGTTTCTTTCTGGTTGGGAGCAAACCACCGGAGCTTCTGTTTTATAGGCTTGGCGTCGGGATAGACAACTAGCCTGTGCTCGATCACCTCCCTGGGGATTCTAGGCATGTCAACCGGTTGCCATGCGAATACTTCTGCATTTGCCCGGAGGAAGGTGATGAGCGCGAGTTCCTATATCTAGCTTTGTGAACATGTTAATTGGAACTGGCTAGCTACTGAAGCTCATGTGCAACTCTGTAAAAAATTAACTAGAGGCTAGTAGAGTGATATGCACATATATAACAGTACAAAATTTATGCATGTTATTGTTCTATTAGTACACACTAGCATGGTAATAGGGTCCTTAATTCAAGAACATATGTTTATACCAAGTGTTAGTGCCGTGCTTGTGCTAGTTGATTGTTAGCATGACCAAAGTAGAACCACAAACACATGCATTTCGTTTATCTCTTTATTGTATAAGTCATATTCATGTGTTCTTGAGTTAATTAATAAAAATACACACTATTTTTATCTTAGCTTTGTTTATCCGTAATAAACTGATAGATAACATATTACTATTTTAGATTTAAGAGTTTTCATTTCGCCTAACATAGAGTATCTCCGCTTAAGTTGGGCATTATTTCTTTATTCTCTCTACACTTCTCTCTCTCTACTCCTCCTTTATGCTAAGCTAGCCTAGGATTCTTTGCTAGATTTGTAGCTTGGGGTGGGCACTCCTATGGCTCAGCTAGGCATTGGGGACTCCTCTTTTCTTCGTGGTGTTGGCTCTTCGCTTCCTTCTCCTAGCTGCAGAGCTTGGACTTCTCCTCTTAGCTCTTGAGCTTGGCCTTCTCCTCCTAGCTCTTATCTTGGCCTTCCCCTTCTTATTGTTTTGCTTCAACTTGAGACCTTCTCCTCCTTGCTGCTAGTCTTGGCCTTCTTCTCTTGGTGTACTCCTTCTCCTATCACTACTCAAGTGTGGTCTAATGTGGTGGTGTGAGAAGATTGAGCAGCTATTAGGTCCTATTTATAATGTCTTGTTGTGGACATCAAGTTGACACCTATGGTGACTCTTGTTCATGCTAAGTGAATAAGCTGATTGTTGTCACTGTTTTTTCTAATGCAATTGCTGGTTATTAGATATCTGGAGTTGGATAAACTTCCTATGTAACATGTTAATCTGTTGGTGATTCTTGATCTTGATCCTTATCTGGTTATCTCAATTATTCTTGTTACCTAAATTGCTGCCTTTTCTCATGTGACTTGGCTACTGTGTGCTGGCTAGATAAATTAGAAATATCTAGCATTTTGGCTTTGGATGGGCTGGACTAAATCATGCAAGTCTAATCCAACTTAACTTAAATCAAGGTGGCTTAGTTATGGAGGTTAATCTAAGATTAAGCAGGCTTTAGAATCTGATTTGGTTGCCTTTTACTAAACGATCTAAGATCAGATTCTAACAAGTCCTTTGATTACGACCTATCCTTCAAAGTTGAGACCAAAAATAGTTTTTGGATTCTCATAATGTTAACCTTCTAGATCAACACAGAAGGTGAAAGGATCTCAGGAGTCAACTAGAGGGGGGTGAATAGGTCGGCTCTATAAAATTAAAACCTAATGGGCTTTACTTAAAATAAATGGGCCAAACCTAAGCAACTGACTCAGGCAACTGACTCTCAGGTGGATAACACAGATAAATGCAAGCAGAGCAGAGCAGAGACAGCTAAGTGTCAACTGAGTCTCAGGTGAGTGACTTAGTTGAGTGTAACAGATACACAGAATAGTAAAGGAGACAACTTGTTCTAAGTGTCAACTGAGTCTCAGGTGGGAAACTCAGTTGTGTGCAGCAAAGAGTGAACAATGTATATCAGCACAAGTGAACACAAACCAAACAAATAAGTGAGAAGTCACAGGGGTTTGTTTTACCGAAGTTCCCACTTCAGCAAGTGGTACGTCTCCATTGAGGAAGCTACTTTCATAGCCGGCACTGAACCGTGCTCTTTCCTCGTTCACTTATCTTGTGTGGAATCCTTTTGATCTCACTGCAGCGAGACAGGCAGACCCAAATCGCCTTCACAAACGCTTGGAGGCAGCCACACAAGACTTGGCTTGCTCACCAACGACTACAACTTCCCGGTCTTGGAGCAGACGAACTCCAAGAGCTCTCTCAAACTCTTGGAGGAACCAGTACCATGAACTCTCTCAGTTCTGAAGCACTCAGGATGCAAAGCAACTCTCTCTCACTGTGGATGCACGCAGGCAACACTCTCTCGGAGACTAAGAGCTCTTTCTTCCGACAGCAGGGTGCTTTCTATGGTAGAGGTAAAGGTTGAGGTCGAAACCTCCCTAGGTTCCCTATTTATAGGGTCCCTGGCAGCTAGCCGTTACCCTCATGCCACGTCAGACAAAGAGCCACCAGACACACCTATCTGAGACTCAGCTAACATACACTAGTTAACCTACTAGCCATGGCTGAGCCACCCACCTGAGTCTCAGATGCCAAACTCAAGTGGACTCGGTTGCCTCAGGCAACACCTGAGCACAACACTAGCCGGCTCACTACAAGCCTAAAAACTAATTCAGGAGGACAATGGACTCACCACTACCACTGACCAGCTCGCTCAGAATCTTGACACTGGTTCCTAGCTAACAATCTGAAGACGACAGCCCTTGAAGATGCACAGCGAGCCCCTTGACGCAGATCCACCAGCTTCCTAACTCCATCAAGCCACCATCACCTCGCTTGCCCTCGAGCACAGCCTCGGCTTCCTCGCAACTGAGCCTCAGGAGACTAGCTCAGCTAGCCCTTCTGGCCTTCATGGTTCCTTGCTCTTTTTAGGCCTCATCATCACTCAGATGTTGTCTTGATTGATCACCTGTTCATCTAAACCCCTATTCACACTCATTGTAAACGTTAGATACAGGTGAGGGTTGCCATTAACTATCAAAACCAAACCTTGGGGCTAGATAATCATCCTTCCACACTCCTTGGGACTAGATGCACTTTCAATCTCCCCCTTTTTGGTGGTTAGTGGCAACCGCTTTAAACATGGCATTAGATGTATAAAAGGGTATGACATTCAACCAAGTTTAGTATATACTCCCCCTAAAGCTGTGCATATAAGTAATTTGCATTTGTATACAAATGCACATTCTGTTTTAATCATGGAGAGTAAATGCTAAACAGGATTGCCATGAACATAACTGAAAGATTAAGCACAACGGAGAATAGCAGTTATGTTGAATAAGTACTCAGCAACAGATGTACAAGGAATAGCATGCTTGAGTTAGAATCTAAAATCTCTTAGAACAAATATTATCAGAGCAAATATCATTAGAATAGATATTATCAGAGCAAATAGATATCAGAGCAATCAACAGAATTTAGAGCAAAATACTTGTATCAGAGCTTCTAATGATATTATCAGAGCAAATTGATAATTTAGAGCAAATACTTGTATCAGAGCTAAACACATGTATCAGAGCAACATAAACAACATGTATCAGAGCAAAAGAAAAAGAACAACACATGTATCAGAGTAAGACAAAACAATCAGAGCATCATCATATGAATAAGCAAAATGTATCAGAGCATCATATGAAAAACAGAGAATGTCTTGACACACATGCACATGCACACGCAACTCTTAGCCCTTAGCCCTTTTTACATTACATATGCTCTCTAATCTCTCCCCCTGAATCTAATCTCTCCCCCTTTGCCACTAAACACTAAAAAGAGATAGGAAGAAGATCTTCAGGGAGCTGGCTTCTGTTGCAAAAGGGATAGAATCTGATCAAACTTGCTGCTGACTGAAGCCTTGAGATCTGCCATATCAGCCTTGAGTTCGTTCCTCAGCTCTGCCATTTCTTGTTGTAGCTCATCTTGCCTTCTCTTGATAGCAGAAATCTGGACTGGCACAACCTTCTTGATAAAAGCATCAACTGTAGCAGGGTTGTCCAGACGCTGAACCATGGGCACACTATCTGAGGAGAGGCCAACTGAGACTGAAGCCTGAAGCTCAGCAGGAGGAGATGGTTCCCTAGCTGAGTCTTGGGCAGGAGACACCTGAGGCTCAGGTAGGTCTGCTTGGGGTACAACTGCTGGCTGAGGAACTCTGACTGAGGCTCTGGTGGCTGGCTTAGGTGGCACTGAGGCACTTGGCTGAGAGACATCGAGGATGCTGTAGAAGGATTTCTCATCTTCATTATCATCCTTTTGGGGTCTGAACTTGCTGAGATAACACTTCTTGTCAAAGAAAAAAGATGATGGTGCTAAAGCTATTCTCTGAAGGATCATATGCATTAAGTATGAGCCATATCTCATCTTGTCTGTTCTGTTCTTCTGACATTCATTAATCTCAGAGAAGATATATCAGGCAACATCAAACTTTTCCTTCATTGCAATCAGCTCAAGAATTCTCCAGACTAGGTTATAGATAGCATCTGTTCCTCCACCCTTTGCACACATAGACACATTTAAAATCTTCACAATGTGTTTTGGTGTCTTCATGAGTCCCTTAAAGTTCTGAATATACTTGGGGACTACACCTTTGACTGAGGGAATCACAAAGTCAGTGGGAAAGAATTTTTGTCTTGTCTCATTTGGCACCCAATCTGGTTGCAAGCTCTTGTCTTCTTCTGATCCTTTGGAGATGCTTATCTTTGATAGCTTAGGCCCTGATGGCAAGTTGAACAGTTCAGCAAATTCTGTAGCTGTGATGCACAGCAACTGACCTCTGGTCATCCATAGCATGAAGTCTTGGTGATCTTGCTCAATGAATACTGTGGCATAGAATTCCTTGATCACTTCAGAATCATATTCTTGTTTTACGTTGCAGATTTGATCTAATTGAACAGCAGCAAAGATATATTTGAGATCGCCCAAACCATTCTTGGCCAGATTTGCCCAATCTATGGGCATGCTATCAACAAAACCCTTCTTGGTTATCAGAAGATGATAGCTGGATTGCTGCTGATCATTCCAAAATCTTTGATCATTACACCTCCTCTTCTTAATATTGCCTTCGCTGTCAAAATATGGATTGGTAGTTCTCATGGCCGTGTAGTTGGAGGTGCTTCTTGTGTCCAGATTTATGATGGCCAGACTAGCATCTGTCTTTGGAAGCTTCTTGTGTGTTGCTGCAGACAGAAATTTCATCTCTTGAGAGTTTGTTCTTGCAGCTTTAGCAAAGATAGCAGCATACTTGACTTCCAGAGACTTATCTGAGTCTACCTCCTGAGGTTCAGCTGAACTTGCTTCTGAGTCAGAGGAGGATGTGGCATTTTTAGCTTCTTTTTCAGAATCTTCTTCTTCAGCATCTTCTTCCACACCCTCATATTCTTCATCTGAATCATCTGGCTTTTGTTTCTTCCTGCGAGGAGAGGGAGGATGAGGGTCACTTGGGCTCGAGTAAGAGTCATCTGATCCATCTGACTGAGACTCAGCTGATTCAGCCTGAGACTCAGTTGGCTCTTTTGGTGCAGACTCTGGTGCTGAAGATGTTACTGCTCTCTCTTGATCAGTGAGCTCTTGGTCTCCTTGAGCAGGTACTAAATCAGATAAGGACTGGAATACTGATCCCATGCTTACTGATATTCCAGCTGAGGGATCGACTTGAGACACAGGTGGATTAGCATCGAAGGATGTTCTGAGCTGGATCATAGAATCATCTAGATTCTTCTCTAGCTGCTTTCCACTGGAATCTAGTTCTGCTAGGATATCTTCCATAGATTCAAGAGCAGCTTTCTGTTGAGTTTCTACTTCTGTGGGAACAATTTCTAGCCTAGCTAAGGATACTGCCTGAGACTCAGCTGGCACACTCGGCTGAGGGGCAGGAGCACTTTCTTGTTGCAGAGGGACTGCTGAGATAGGAGCAGTTGAACAATCTATCCTGTTAATCCTTGAATTAACTGCAGCTATCTCATCCTGCAAGACCTTCTTCCGAGCTTCATCTGAGCAGGAGTGCAATTCCATTGTGAAGGCATCTATCCTTCTTTGCAGCTTGTTATCATGATATCTGCGCCATAACTGTTTGTACTGCAATGAGAGCTGGGGTACAAGGAGTTCCATTTGTAGAATCAGAGCTGTTTTCTCATCTCCTACAGCTTTCTCTTCTCTTCTCAGCAGCTCATGAAGCTCTTCATTGATTGTCTTGTCTTTCTTCCATATATCCTTTTAAACTGAGATATCTTTAGGAGCATCAGAAGAGTCAAAGATTATTTTCTTGATATCTTGAATTCTTGAATTTAGAGCATCTCTTTCGGCTCCTGAAGTAGCCGGCAACATCCCAACTAAATCATGCAATTCTATGGCTAGAGCACTGTGAGATTTTCTCTTCTCAGCTTCGGCTCTCCATGCAGCCTCTTCTTCTTCTTGCTGCTGTTTCTTATTCTTGCTGGTTTCAATTACAGCTTCTGATCGAGGCCTCTTAGGAATCTTGCTCAAAGATAGGTTAGCTGGTCCACCAGCAGCTCTGGTTCTCTTGAGGGTGTCCACAACTGGTGCCCTCTTAGCTTTCATAGCTGCATCTTTGGTAGTAGCTTTCTTAGCTTTCTCTTCTGCCTTCTTCTTCTTAGCTTCAGCCATTCTGGCTTTCTTTTCATCTGCAAGCTTCTTTCTCTCCTGTTTTTGCTTTTCCTTCTTTTTAGCTTTGACAGCTTCAAGTTCTTTCATCCTGGAGATGGAATCTTTTACTGCCACATCAAATTGGCATTTTTCCTCTTCCAAGGCTTTCTTCTTGGCTTCCTTCTTGGCCAATTCTACTGGAGATAAGGAGATTATGACAGCTTTCTTGGCTTTCTCTTCAGCATCAAGCTTCTTAGCAAGTCTCCTTGCTTTCTCTGTCTCTCAATCTTCTTGATTTTTCTTTTCCAAGATCTGAGTCCTGATAGCAAGGGGAAGATCATCTATGATATCCTCAGGCTGATTACCAGATCCAGACATCTATATAGGTAAGATAGGATAAAGAGTAGGTAAGGGGTAATCCTTTTGCAGAAAGAAACTGACTGACCAACCTAACCGATACTTAGGGGAGTAAATTAGGTGACACTGGGAAGGTTTTACAATTTATCTCGTGCTACCTGACTTAGCTACCTGAGACACAGGTGAGATAAAGTGCAAAACTCAGGTGTAGAGACAGAGCAACCTAGGTTTATCGAATCTTGCTGAAATTTAAAGATTCAGAACAATGTGCTGCAAGAATTCATTATGGAGGCTAAAGAAACAACATCTCTATCTAATTCCGCAGCTAAGAGCTACCCGAGAACGTGGAATTCGCATAAAGGTGGAAACCACCCTGGTTCCGTGAAGAACAGCTCGAGGAGACTTACGATGAGGAATTTGGATGGAGATGCAGGCACTTGATCAACAGAAGAGTTTGAGGGAGCTTCGACGAACGAAAAGAACGGCGGAGAAGCACGCGATCGTCGAGAATCAATCGGCGGAGAAGTGCGCTAGGGCTTAGGAGTCTCTGAAGCGGGTTTAGCGCGGACCGTTGCAGAGTTGGGTATTTATAACCCGAGTGGCCCTATGGCACCTGAGAGACAGCTGGCTACTACCTGAGACTCAGGTAGAACTGAATAACTGAGCAGAGCTCTAAACTTAGTCTATCTCCTCCGAATTTTTGGAAGTTTTTCAATAGGATTACCAGAGAGAATTCAGAGATAAGAAATGAAAGCAGATTAGATATCTCTTTTCAAACACAGCTTGCCAAACAATCAACAATACAAAGCTAAAGCTGTGTTGAATTGAAATAGATAATAAAATCCAACTTATTTAGCTCAATGGAAAATCCATGAGTTCAATAAGGTGCAAAAATCAGCATGTTATCTACTAAGAGCTATCCCACCTGAGGTTCACCAGAGACTCAGGTGGATGACTTATGTAGGATGCAGAGAATGTAAAATCTAGAAATGCAAACATATGTACACGTGAATCATTATTTCCTCACTGCACATTCGAGATATCCATGATATTTAGCTCATGCCTGAGGGTGCAAAACCTATTTTCATCTAGAGGCTTGGTGAAAATATCGGCTAGTTGAGCTTCTGTCCTCACATGACACAGTTGGATATCCTTCTTCTCTACATGGTCTCTGAGGAAGTGGTGTCTCACTTCTATGTGTTTGGATCTTTGGTGTTGGACTGGGTTGTTGGCTAACTTAATTGCACTTTCATTATCACAGAGGAGGGGTACTTGAGACATGGATATGTTGAAATCCTTCAAGGTCTGCCTCATCCATAATAATTGAGCACAACAACTACCAGCTGCTATGTATTCAGCTTCTGCTGTGGATAGGGCTATTGAGTTTTGTTTCTTGGAACTCCAGGACACAAGGGAGCGCCCTAGAAATTGGTAAGTACCTGAGGTGCTTTTTTTGTCAACCTTACATCCTGCATAATCGCTATCCGAATAGCCAATTAGCTCAAAGGGTGCACCTTTAGGGTACCATAAACCAAACCCAGAGGTATGAATTAAATATCTCAGTATTCTACGAACAGCAGTGCGATGAATATCTTTAGGATCAGCTTGAAAGCGTGCACACATGCAAACACTCAACATAATATCAGGTCTAGATGCACATAGATATAGCAGAGAACCAATCATAGACCTATACTCTTTCTGATCAGTGGACTTACCTTGTTGGTTTAAATCAAGATGAGCATTTGTTTGCATGGGAGTTGATATTGACTTAGCTTTGACCATGTCAAACTTCTTGATGATGTCCTTGGCAAACTTCTCTTGGGAGATGAAGGTTCCCTGCTTGAGTTGTCTAATCTGCAGCCCTAGGAAGAACTTCAATTCTCCCACCATAGACATCTCAAATCTTTTGATCATCATCTTGCTGAACTCATCACTTAGCACACGGTTAGTACTACCAAATATTATGTCATCGACATAAATTTGGCATATAAATAAATCCTTGCCTTTAACTTTAGTAAAGAGTGTAGTATCAACAAGCCCAATTTTGAAACCATTATGTATAAGAAACTCCTTTAGAGTGTCATACCAAGCACGAGGGGCTTGTTTAAGGCCATACAAAGCCTTGTGGAGCACATATATATGATGGGGTCTTTTTGGATCCTCAAAACCAGGGGGCTGTTCTACATACACAAGTTTAGCAAGCTTACCTTGGAGGAAGGCACTCTTGACATCCATTTGATAAAGCTTGATGTTGTGATGGTTTGCATAAGCTAGAAGTATCTTGATAGCTTCAAGCCGAGCTACAAGTGCAAAAGTTTCACCAAAATCCAAGCCTTTTATTTGAGTGTAGCCTTGAGCAACCAACCTTGCCTTGTTCCTCACGATTTGGCCGTCTGAGTCTTGCTTGTTGCGAAACACCCACTTGGGTCCTATGACATTGTGGTCCTTGGGTCTTTCAACAAGTGACCAGACTTCATTTCTCTCAAATTGGTTCAGCTCTTCATGCATAGCATTAATCCAGTCTGGATCAGATAGAGCTTGAGCTACATTCTTGGGCTCAATGGTGGAAACAAAAGAATAGTGAGCACAAAAATTAGCAGTATGAGAACGAGTAGTCACTCCCTATTAATTTCACCGACGATTTGGTCTACAGGGTGATCCTTCTGCAGCCTACTGATCACAGGGGGGGTTCGGGTTCAGCCACCTGAGTCACAGCTAGATGTGAGTCAGCTGAGGGTATCTGTGACTCAGTTGGCTCTTCCTGAGACTCAGCTGGGTGCATGGAGGCTTCTGAGTCCAGTTGATCATTGGCTGGGTTGCACTCGTACTCAATGCCATGCACTTCATCTTGCTCATCATCTGGGTCAAGTAGCTCAGAGACACCTGATGAAGATGGTTCCTTAGCTTGAGACCTAACTTCACCGGTTGACTTGTGAAGAATATCTACTTTCCCTGAAATATCATTAGCAACTTGCCCACCTTGTGAGCCATTAGATTCATCGAATGTCACATCTACAGCTTCTTCAACAACCTTGGTGTTGGTGTTAAAGACTCTGTAAGTGTGAGATTCTGTGCTGTACCCAATAAAAATTCCTTCATCAGATTTGGATTCAAATTTAGAAAGACGTTTGTCTTTCTTGAGAATGTAACACTTACAACCAAATACTCTGAAGTAGGAGACATTTGGCTTCTTGTTGGTCAGCAACTCATAAGGTGTCTTCTCCAAGAGTGGATGAAGATATAATCTGTTGATGTTGTGGCAAGCAGTGTTGACAGCCTCAAGCCAAAACTTTGCTGGTGTCTTGTATTCACTTAGTAGTGTTCTTGCCATCTCTATCAAAGTCCTGTTCTTCCTCTCCACCACTCCATTTTGCTGAGGTGCATAGGGACCAGAGAACTCGTGCTTGATTCCATGCTTGTTCAGGAAAGCTTCAACTCTTGAGTTCTTGAATTCTGTCCCATTGTCACTTCTCACTGCCTTCAGGTTGATATTCCATTCATTTTGGACTCTGACAATGAGATGCTTGAACCTCTTGTACACCTGTGACTTGTCCTTCAAGAAAAATACCCAAGTGAAACGTGACAAGTCATCAACAATAACAAAACCATACTTGTTACCTCCGATACTCTCATATGTCGTAGGACCAAACAAATCAATATGTATGAGATCAAATGGAGAAGTAGTGGTCATGATATTCTTGGGTGGATGAGGGCTTCCAACTTGCTTCCCAGCTTGACAAGCACAGCATGGCTTGTCCTTGTTGAATTGGATCTGCTTTAGGCCTAGGACATGCTCCTCTTTACTGAGTTTGTTCAGCAGCCTCATCCCTACATGACCTAGCCGCCTGTGCCACAGCCAGCCTAACTGAGCTTTAACCATCAGGCAACATGGCACAGCTGCTTCCTGATCCTGAAAATCTACAAGATATAGCTTATCTACTCGATAGCCTTTGAAAACTTGTAAGTCATCTGTTAGTTTCTGAACATAAACCTCTTTAGGATAAAATGTGACTTTCATACCAGCATCACATAATTGAGAAATAGATAAGAGGTTATATGAAATAGACTCAACAAGCATTACTTCAGTAAAAGAGTGTTCCTGCGAGAGAGCAATTTTACCACAACCTAATACCTTGCCTTTTGAATCATCAGCATAGTTGACATACTTGCAAGGGAGGTTGTCTTTTCTTATCTCAGTGAAATCCTCTTTGCCTCCAGTCATGTGTTGTGTACAGCCACTGTCCATGACCCATTTAGTTCCACTGGAGGCAGAGCCCTGCATGATTAGTTCTGAGACTTAGGAACCCAAACGGCTTTGGTTCCCAAGTTGGCAGGTCTCTTACAGTAAGCATCAATAGCAGGAATAAGGTTAACAGATGGGTTCTTAGCAGCTATAGCTTTAGAGAGCTTAGTGAACCTCTGAATCTTTCTCAGATTCTTATCTCCTGCAAGCTCAGATGGAAGGGTTAGCACATTTGCATTGCACCTGAGTGAGCCACCTAAGACACAGGTGACTGTAGATTTTGGTACCCAAATACTTGGTACTCTCTTATATTCACTCCAAGGCCCAACATACTTTGCCTCAAGCTTACCATTCTTCCCAGTTCTAAGCACATAGCTGGGGATTGAGGGAATTCTCATATAACTACCTGTTTTCCGGTGATTTCCTGCAAGAGAGTTAGCATCATATTTTCCCATTTGAGGAACAAAGTTGTTCTTCAAAGATTTCTTGTTAGCAGCAGGGGGAATATATGACAATTTACCTTTGCCAAGCACAGGAGTGAAACCAAGTCCCCTTTTACCATTGTTCTTGAGAACTAAGGTGGACTGAAGCCTAGCAAAGTTTTGCATGCCAATGTTAGCACTACATAAGCCTATTCTCATGAGCCTTTTCAGCTCCTCATGCTCCTCCTTAAGCTCATTAAACTTTGCTGCATCAACAGAGTTAGTAGCAATTGAAGTACTTGATCCACTGGGTGAATCAGCAACAAACACTGTACTAAAAGTAATAGCATTGATGCGAGATGCACAATTTAAGCAGGTTTCTACAACATTAGGGGGATTAGCATCAGGAATAACAACAGAGCAAGCTGAATGGGTTTCCTTAAGCTTATCATGCTCAGAAGTTAGAAGCTCATGTGATAACTTGAGCTTATCATGAGCCACCAACAGCAAGTAAACTTCTTCATCAAGATCTGCTTTAGCATCTTGAGCATTATCGAGGGACACCTGCATATCAGTTAGTTTGTCCCTGAGAGAGATGTTTTCTTTTCTCTCTTTCCGTAGAAGCTTTTCTGTCCTGTCAAGAATGTCCATTAGCTGAACATAATCAGGGAAGTCATCCTCAATTAATACCTTGTTGCCTTTAGCCATAAGGCATAGGGCTAGAGTCTCAGCAGATGAAGGATCGGCGTCCTTGTTGAAGAGAGAGTCTAACTCAGTTGCGCAACTGAGTGACCTAACTGAGCCATCGTCTGACTTAGCTGGACTACTGAGTGATCCATCTGAGACACAGATGGCTAACCCAGCTAGCTCAGTTTCTTCTTCTGATTCTTCTTCAGACTCTGAATCATCTGAGACCCAAGCTTGTCCCACATATGCTCTGGCAGCAGAGGTCTTCATCTTTCTGAAGGTAGGTGGCTTGCCTTCCTTGTATTTCTTCTTGACAATGACCTCCTTCTTCTTGTACTTGCCCTCTTCTGGTTTCTTGCTTTTCTTGGGGCAATCAGCAATGAAATGTCCTGAGTCACCACACTCAAAACATTTCTTGTCATTGAGCTGCTTCTTCAATTTGAATCTTTCAGCAGAACCAGAGAACTTCTTTCTTCTGTAGAACTTTCTGAAATTGTGAGTGAGCATAGCAAGTTCAGTTTCTTTATCAGTGGATATCTCTTCATCCAAATCTTCTTCATCACTGGAGTCCTTGGGACTGCCCACTATGTTGAGAGCTATATCCTTGTTCTTGCCAGAAGTAGCAGCATGCTTCTTAGAGTGATTCAGCTCCATTCTTGAGTAAGCATCCTACCAAGCACATCAGTGGGCTTCATCCTGTCGAAGCCGTCTTTTTCCTTCATCATCAGACGCAGAGTGTGATAGGGTTTGGGAAGGACAAAAAGGAACTTCTTGATCACATCTTCATCTTCAACTCTGGTTGATCCAAGAGCCTTCAGCTGATTTGTGATCATTGTAAGCCTTGTGAAGATGGAGTTAATGTCCTCTCCAGGTTGATAGTGGAAGTTGTCAAGATCATGCTCTAACACATCCTTCTTGGACCTCTTCAAGGTATCACTGCCTTCATGAATGGCCTGAAGGGTGTTCCAGATATCGTGGGCTGCATCAAAGGTGCTGACACGGTTGAAATCATGTTCCTGCAACCCCATATAGATAGCATTGGCAGCCCTAGCATTGTTCTTGATGTTGATCTTGTCTTGATCAGTAGGGGTGCTCTCATTCTGCACTTTAAGACCTGTCATGAAAATTTTCCAGACATCTGGGTCCATTGCAGTAAGGTGCATTTGCATCTTCCGCTTCCAAAAAGCATAGTTAGTACCATCAAACATGGGAACTCTACCCTCGTTGTTCGACATCCCTTAACTCTGGCTGTTAAGCCAATATGAGCAACGAGGCTCTGATACCACTTGAAAGGATCTCAGGAGTCGACTAGAGGGGGGTGAATAGGTCGGCTCTATAAAATTAAAACCTAATGGGCTTTACTTAAAATAAATGGGCCAAACCTAAGCAACTGACTCAGGCAACTGACTCTCAGGTGGATAACACAGATAAATACAAGCAGAGCAGAGTAGAGACAGCTAAGTGTCAACTGAGTCTCAGGTGAGTGACTCAGTTGAGTGCAACAGATACATAGAATAGTAAAGGAGACAACTTGTTCTAAGTGTCAACTGAGTCTCAGGTGGGAAACTCAGTTGTGTGCAGCAAAGAGTGAACAATGTATATCAGCACAAGTGAACACAAACCAAACAAATAAGCAAGAAGACACTAGGGTTTGTTTTACCGAAGTTCCCACTTGAGCAAGTGGTACGTCTCCGTTGAGGAAGCTGCTTTCACAGCTGGCACTGAACCGTGCTCTTTCCTCGTTCACTTATCTTGTGTGGAATCCTTTTGATCTCACCGCAGCGAGACAGGCAGACCCAAATCGCCTTCACAAACACTTGGAGGCAGCCAAACAAGACTTGGCTTGCTCACCAACGACTCCAACTTCCCGGTCTTGGAGCAGACGAACTCCAAGAGCTCTCTCAGACTCTTGGAGGAACCAGTACTATGAACTCTCTCAGTTCTGAAGCACTCAGGATGCAAAGGAACTCTCTCTCACTGTGGATGCACGCAGGCAACACTCTCTCGGAGACTAAGAGCTCTTTCTTCCGACAGCAGGGTGCTTTCTATGGTAGAGGTAAAGGTTAAGGTCGAAACCTCCCCAGGTTCCCTATTTATAGGGCCCCTGGCAGCTAGCCGTTACCCTCATGCCACGTTAGACAAAGAGCCACCAGACACACCTATCTGAGACTCAGCTAACATACACTAGGTAACCTACTAGCCACGGCTGAGCTACCCACCTGAGTCTCAGATGCCAAACTCAGGTGGACTCGGTTTCCTCAGGTAGCACCTGAGCACAACACTGGTCGGCTCACTACAAGCCTAAAAACTGATTCAGGAGCATAATGGACTCACCACTGCCACTGACCAGCTCGCTCAGAATCTTGGCACTGGTTCCAAGCTAACAATCTAAAGACGACAGCCTTTTGAAGATGCACAGCGAACCCCTTGACGCAGATCCACCAGCTTCCGAGCTCCTCCAGGTCTTATCCAGCTTGCAATCACGGTCCTTGAACTCAATCAAGCCACCATCACCTCGCTCGCCCTCGAGCACAGCCTCGGCTTCCTCGCAACTGAGCCTCAGGAGACTAGTTCAGCTAGCCCTTCTGACCTTCACGGTTCCTTGCTCTTTTTAGGCCTCATTATCACTCAGATGTTGTCTTGATCGATCACTTGTTCATCTAAACCCCTGTTCACACTCATTGTGAACGTTAGATACAGGTGAGGGTTGCCATTAACCATCAAAACCAAACCTTGGGACTAGATAATCATCCTTCCACACTCCTTGGGACTGGATGCACTTTCAGAAGGTACAAACATTTTGAATCCTTAACCCGTACTCCTTTTTTTGAGTGTTGTGTATGTGTAGGTTTAGCATGGAGACAAGGAAAGAAGAAGATTGGATGGAAGTTTGTAAAAGCTAGGACTTGAACTTTTGTGACTATTCCTCTGTAATCATTCATTGTAATCCCTTCTTGTAATTTATTTATTGATATTCTTTATATACACTAAACTTGTAATATCCATTTGTATTTTTATATTATGATCTCTTGTAATATATATATGTATATATATTCATTTCAAATTCTATATGCCTTGTATATTCTGAAATAATATGAGTATTTGTACAACTATTTTTGCATATACCTAACATTAATCTTTTAATAAAATGTTCATTCCATTTATGCATATCTTAAAGGTATATTCATTTATAATGCATCGCTTATTCATATTTGAACAATCTAAATCAAAAATTTAAATTTACCTTAAATTCCATGTTTGAATGCAAATGATGCGCAAACAAGTTTTCTAACTCCAACTCTCTAGTATTATAAAACTACGAGTTCCCATAGCTGATGCAACCTAGCTGTCAAGCATTTCGATCGCCATCCCCATTAGGTGCCATTACCCTCGAGGCGCGCCTCCTATCTCATCACATAGTTGACGCCACCCTCACCTTGGCACACCTCATTCCTCCACCCTCACCTTCACAGAGCAGAATCAGGTCCCCGTGCAGTCTTGGTGACCATTGTCCACGAATGTCCCCGACTGCATCTGAGCCGAAGTGACCGACAGGCAATGGTTGTTCCAAAAGCCGACAAGGGTCAGGCTATTAAGATTTCTACCGGTGGAGGTGATGTTTCTTTTAGAGGGAACATGGAGGCGTTGGTTAAGAGGAAGTAGATGGAGCTAGAAGCCCGAAGGATGCAGCGCCATGCAAAGTGTTGGGCTGGCCTACTCGTCAGCATGGAAAATTCAGAGAGGACGCACTAGCAGTGGTGAGTGGGTGTGACACCACTGTTATCAACTCTCATTTATAAGATAATAAATATATACTGCATCCTATTTTCTAGTAAAATTAGTAGTGAAATATAAATATTGGATGTGTCATCGTTATAACAAAACTTGCTACATTGTTGTCCTCGCCGGAAGCCCAGAACTGGCAAGCCATGTGACGCTCACGAAGGTGGCTCGGCGCTGTTTTAAACTATGTGAAGAAGACCTAATCTTATTCTTAGAGAAAATAGCTAAAAGGACATCATGTTAATCTAAAATAACTAGAAACTCCTATTTTAAAAGAAAAGTAGAGAAAAACCCAAAACATTTAGCTAAGAGCGTAGTGGATTATAACTCTGCAACAAGAACAGCCAGTTGCTGCCAGCCCTAGTAATCGTCAGAGTAGCTGCACGTCGATCGACCTCCCTACTCATCAGGAAGATACGACTTCTATCTTCCCATGTGATGAGATCGAGGTATAATTGATATATCTTTGCAATTTGCTCCACACTAGATAGTTTCAGACCGCTTGGCTTAAAGTTGGCTTTCTTATGTAGGCTCCCATGAAATGCACTATTCAAGTTAGGATGGTGGGCATGGATGATCTCGTGGATGCCGCTTGAGGCTAGTGTTTCCAACAATAGGAGAACAGAGGATACATAATTTCTCCATAGACCCTTTGTACACAAAGGTGAGCATTGATGGGGTTAACGATACTTTCAGCAAGCTGAAGCTCTAGATTCCGCCCAACAACGAGATGTTAACTCTACACCAAGCCAAGGGGACATTCATCCAGTGGCTCAAGAAGGACATCTCCCTTGATGGGTCGCAGCCGACTAAGAAGGTCTCGCTGCGACCGTTAGAGCAACCACTAGTCCCTTTGACATACTCACCTCTTGTGGTAGTGGCGTTGTCACCGTGACCGCTTGAGCTAAGAACAAAAGAATCACTAAAGAGTTGTCCCAAGGAGCGCAAGGTGGCATCGCCAAAGCAAGGCAAGGGAAAGGACTTGATGAAGATAGCTTCTACCCAAGACCTGACCATCAAACAAATAGCCACGATATATGCCGCCGGAGGGAGTCTCCCGAGCGCTCTGACTATCCTGACAAGCCTGGGAAATTGATGGTCAAGAATCCAAAAAAAATGACGTCTAAACTTGGCTGGGCTTGCACAATGTTGCACAACCATTACCTGTCCAATTTTAAGAAACGATAGGATTCGTCGACCTGCATCTTGCTTCAACTTGAGACCTTCTCCTCCTTGCTGCTAGTCTTGGCCTTCTTCTCTTGGTGTACTCCTTCTCCTATCACTACTCAAGTGTGGTCTAATGTGGTGGTGTGAGAAGATTGAGCAGCTATTAGGTCCTATTTATAATGTCTTGTTGTGAACATCAAGTTGACACCTATGGTGACTCTTGTTCATGCTAAGTGAATAAGCTGATTGTTGTCACTGTTTTTTCTAATGCAATTGCTGGTTATTAGATATCTGGAGTTGGATAAACTTCCTATGTAACATGTTAATCTGTTGGTGATTCTTGATCTTGATCCTTATCTGGTTATCTCAATTATTCTTGTTACCTAAATTGCTGCCTTTTCTCATGTGACTTGGCTACTGTGTGCTGGCTAGATAAATTAGAAATATCTAGCATTTTGGCTTTGGATGGGCTGGACTAAATCATGCAAGTCTAATCCAACTTAACTTAAATCAAGGTGGCTTAGTTATGGAGGTTAATCTAAGATTAAGCAGGCTTTAGAATCTGATTTGGTTGCCTTTTACTAAACGATCTAAGATCAGATTCTAACAAGTCCTTTGATTACGACCTATCCTTCAAAGTTGAGACCAAAAATAGTTTTTGGATTCTCATAATGTTAACCTTCTAGATCAACA